>JAZGTI010003587.1:0-30854 GCA_036877585.1 Botia kubotai | reverse complement strand
AATTAAGTTACGTAAGTAAATATTATCATTAATTATCAAAAGCTGCTGTGCAGTATCTCCAAGCCTTCTACTGAATGTGGCGAAACCGATGATACGACATTAAAGCAGGTCAACGATCTATTTCAGTCACAGTTTATGTGTTTTCATTGTATAACTTACCTTTTCAGGTCATCTGGCTTCCCCCATCCTTGGGTGAGGAGTTTGGTGAGGAGAAGCCTTCTTCAACACCAAGCCGACTCACACCCTTTGATAATAAACATTCTTCTGCAAAGAACTAAATAAGTAGAACTTCTTACAACTAAGTCAACAACTAACTAAACTACAAGACAAACTACACTACGTTTGCTTGGCCCTGTTTGTTCCGTGATAAAATCAAGCCTGCCATAAAACGCAAATGGCACATATGAATATTTGAAACTGTAGAGGGCGCATTTAAATAATTACATTTTTTAGTTTCGAAATCAGTGGACGCCCCAGCTGGATCTTTGCTAAAAAAAATTATTGTAGTTTTTGAAAAGCATTTAAAATCTCAATATTGAAAAGAAACAATAACATTTCAATGAGTTTGTTGAGTAAATCAAATTCTTTACATTGTGATCTAACATCACAATTGATCAGCTGTCAGTGATGGGGTCGCTGTTAAGGCTTTCCAAACTGCATGTCTCTTCATGAAAAACAACAACAAACAAAGTCAGGATGAATGAACAAAAAAAAATTACTTTATACCTCAGGTTAAATAGACGTAGATTTGGGTGTCTTGAAGCGGTATGCATGACAGAGGTCGAATTCCATCTGCTGCTTTATCCCAGCGTACACCGCCGGAAGTAACTCTTCTTCTGTTCTCATAATTATGTTGTACACAAGTACGCCTATAGGTGGCGGTGTTGGACAAGCTACAACTGAAGCTACATTCGGATATTCGATGTAAACGCACGCTTTAACTTTTTTGTATGATGATTTCATACCAGTTTTAATTTTCTTATATTTTATTTTACTATTTGTATACTATTTGTTAAATATTTGTCCATCAAGTTGTCCCCTTTTTGCCTTTTCTTTTCATTCAGAGATTTAAGAAAAGTTATGTAATTACCAACTGTGATACAATGTTATGTTATGTTATGTTATGACGAATATTATCCATTAAAGCACACACAATGTTATCTGGATGTAAACTCGAGTGGGAAACTTTTACCGTTTAAAAATTGCATAACAATTCAGTACAATTTAACCAATGGTCTCAGACTCTCAGTTGCATGCAGACTCCACCCGATTTTCGCCTACAAGAAACAATCAATTATGTAAATCTTCGTTTTTTTAAGCTTTCAACGTTGCAGTAAACGAAATTACAGCCACATGTCCAGTTCTTCTTCTTTTTCCACATACTTTGTATATGTTGATAACCATTATCTGTATCAGGGTGTAGTATGTGCAAAGATACGTCTTACACAAAATTGAAGTAGTTTGGTCGGACCCACTTCTATTTACTTACAGTTAACGTGTTTTGACAATGATAATGCTACTTTTGTGCTTGCTTGTTTGTTTGTTTACTTAGCTACTTATTTGTGTGTGAAAGTAAGCAAAATTGATCGCGGTGGGCTGTGTGCTAAATGGAGGCGCGATATTAGCCAAGTCAACTAATACCGAACCAATAATTAACCTTTTTTAACAGCTCTTATCTTTTTTCTTAAGATGCAACTTTCGTTATGGATATATAGTATTAGACAGAGTCCCGGAGTCGCGCGCAGTTACTAAGGATTGATAATCTCCGCACGGGCCAATTAAAACTTTCTCCTGCTTCGGCTTCACTGGGGTGTCTTGCGATAGAGACGTGAGGTCTGCGAGCATGGCAGGCATTTCCAAATCCTTCACGTATGCGTTTATAGGTTTTCTAACAACTGTAATCTCTGGAATTACAGCCAAGTCGCTGCAAAAAGACTTTCTGAAGGATATTGTAGCGGTTTACGGAGAAAACGGTTCACTGGCTCTCAATGGAATTAACATTTTATTGGATACGATTGTGCAAGAAAAGCCAGCGGATTTAAACATTCCTGTACACGCTCAGGTAATGATTACTTTATTTAAAAGGGTTTTAAACGCATGCAAATGTAAAAACATTTTTTCACGTAAAAACGCATGATTGACGTTTTATGTTTTATTTGCAAGCATTAACTTTATTCATTCAAGCATGATTCTACATAGCGCGTTTAAAAGCAAAGATACACCAATAAAACCAATGGAGTGGTCTCAAGCAGGCTCATTTTGTTCTCCTTTAAACTGTGTGCTAGTGTGTGTCCGGAGATGAGATATTGATCCACTATGGGCTTGAGAACGTCACTTATCTCACAGAAGAACACTTGTTTACTATCTGCCCGGCCCTGCTCAACCAGGCGGTATTGCCACCATGTTCTCCAGAAACTCCAGGACTTATCGATTCCATAGAACTTCACGGTGGGTCCACATCTGGTAGATCTTCAGAGATCTTGCAATACTCAATAACTTTCTCCTAAAAAAACAACTGCTTTAGACTTCGCACCCAAGGAAATGTAGCGCATGAAATGGGCTGTATTTCACCAACATCATTAAGCCCTGATTAAATTAAATAATTTAATTCCACATTTAATATAACATTTAATTCAACAGCTGGGATGAAATTAAAAACAGAACAATCAACTTTCCAAGAATGAACCATAACCAAATCTCTGCCAAAATATCATAGTTACAGAAGGCTGATAATTGGGTAGAATTTAAAATGTTTTGGGAGGTTGAACAGATAACAGCATTTTGATATTTTTATATATAATTATAATTATTATATTATGCATACAGTTTATATGATCTAATTATTTAAATGACTGTATAGAACATTCAATAAGTTAACTTTAAAAAACTTGTTACCAGTTACAGGACCTAAAATGTACACTTTCCCTTATACATATATACATTATGGTATTTTGGCTCTCAAGGTTAAATGATTAGCTTTAACACAGGGTCAGTGGGTTCATGTTGCTGCATATGGATTGTATATCACTTTTGTATAAACCTCCTCTCTCTACCCACAGTATGGGGATATGGATTCCTGGCTGTTACTGTTATTAACCTGGCTTCACTGCTGGGTCTGGCTCTCATTCCCTTAACTAAAAAAGACTACTTCCCCAAAGTGCTTACATACTTCATTGGTCTGGCCATTGGCACACTATTCTCCAATTCTGCTCTTCAGCTTATACCCGAGGTGAACTGTTTCTTTCAAATATGACTTTAATGTATTCACATTTAGATCAGTTGTAGGAACATTCCTGTAGATGACCTTGTTGAAGGTCACTGAGCAGAACTGTGAACTCAGAAACCTACTTTGGCTCATTCTTGATTTTTAAACACCTTGAGATCAAACCTCTAACCATTTAAATGACTTGTACATCTTTACATGCAGAAAATATTTATGCATAATGTTTATACTCTAAGGCATGTTTTATATACTAATTCAAGATTTTTTTGGGCTGGATTGAATTAACTTCATACAGATAGATTCTATATTTTAAGGAGTTGGAATATTTTTTGTATGAATGAATGAATGAATGATATACAATATTTAGTTTTACCTGTATTGTTTATTGTGGGTTTGTGTTTTGAACTAATGTCGTGCATGTGTACACAGGGTATCTATTGAATCCCTGGCTATCAGTGGGCCCCTCACTAACACATGATTGCGCTCTTGTAAATGAACAGGCCCTCGGGTTCGACCCAAAATCAGACAGTTACATTTCTCAAGCCGTTGGGATCTTTGGTGGATTCTATCTGCTGTACTTCACTGAGAAAATTCTGAAGATCATTCTAAAAACCGAACATGAGGTAGAATTCATCTCAACATTATAAAGGTTAAACACTGCTATACATGAACGTGACGGGTGTCTATGTTTAAAACGCCCCCTTAAAGTTGATACTCTCATCAGCCTGTCTAGATTTTGTGATTATAATGTAGAGATCATGTATGATGATACTTACTTATTATAATGCAATTGTAATTAAACTGTAAGAAACTGGAAGGGTGAAAGTCTTTTTTGGTAAAAAGGTGTATACGTGTTGTATGTTGGTTAATATATTCTTTGTATCATAAGATAATTGTAATCCTGTCCACTTTAGCATGGTCATGGACACAGTCACTTCCACCCCACAGAGAACATTCAACAGAATGGAGGGCCCATCAAAGCAGACCCTGAATTCAACAATAGTGACAATACCAGCATAACCTCCAACCCTCAAATAAAACAGGTACAACTGCTCAGATCCCACAGAAACTAATCATTTCAATAGAGATATGGCCTAAATAAAGCCTTCATTTACACTAAAATTTATTATAGAAGAAAAACACTGCTTTCAGTTTAATCTTGACTGTATATATATATATATATATATATATATATATATACAATATTTTAGCATTTATATATAAAATATAATTATAAGTATAAAGGTCCTTCCAAGAATTCATGATCGTCACAACATTGACCAAATGATTAAATGTATTTATCCTTACTTAAAAAAACAAGTACTTGGTTAGGACAAAATAAATACTGTTATTAAACAGCAGTACACGGTACTACTTAGTAAACTGTCAGATTGTAAATACATTCAATGATTAAACTAAAATCTAAGATCACATGGTAACAGTTGGCCTTTAGATCAAAAACTCTGACCAAATATATTCAAAATAAGGCCATTAATACATCATTGTCATCCAGCTGCCAAAGTTGCATCATGTGACATAACTGTTTATCTGATTAGCATATAAAACTACAATAAAAAAACATGAGTCTGACAGGGTTGTTAATGGGGGCTGTAAAACACTTTAAGTACAAAGTGAAGCTGACAGTGTATGTGTCAGCGCAACCTACAGTCGTACAGCTGTGTTTACTTTCATCTGTCACAGCTGCTAGCGGCAACAAGATTGTCTTCTGACCGTTGACCTGAATCACGAGCGCCACACAATTGGTTTATCATCTTGACCTTGTAACAATAAAAGCTGGACCCTAGAGCTTTAAAGAAACAAATGAAATGTGGAACCCAGGGTTGAGGGTTATGGAACGTCATATTTGCAGGTTTTATTAAGCTGATTTGAATGTATTTTTGAAACAAGGAATCTGTGAAGGTCATGATGGTTATTTTGATGTTTTTTAGGGGTCCTGCAGATGGCTTAGAGGAAAACAGCTGGCCGACGTTAGGACGGTGGCATGGATGATCTCGCTGAGTGACGCTCTACACAACTTCATAGATGGACTGGCGATCGGAGCCTCGTTCACAGTGTCCGTTCTCAATGGCTTTAGTACCTCTATCGCCATCGTCTGTGAGGAGTTTCCTCATGAGCTGGGTGAGAGAGATTAAACCAAATCACAACCACGGGAGGAAGTGATGTCACACAGATGACTGTTGATTTACATTTCCTTAAAGATCAGAAAGAACGGTTTCCACATGTGGTTTGTCAACCTGCACTCTGTCTCCCCCTGCAGGTGACTTTGTCATCCTGCTGAATGCAGGCTTGAGCATTCCACAAGCCATCTTCTTCAACCTGCTGTCGGCAATGGCCTGCTATGTGGGCCTGATTCTGGGAATCCTGTTGGGCAGCACTTTTGCCCCAAATGTGATCTTTGCCATCGCAGGTGGCATGTTCCTCTACATTTCCTTAGCTGATATGGTAAGATAACAGTCAATGTTTTCAGGTACATAGGAACTGTACTATACCTATAGGTCACAGACTGAACTGAGTGAACTGCCTTAAAGGGACTTGGACTCCATAGTGACCTCTCTCTTGTTCTCTCTCTCTCTCTCTCTCTCTCAGTTTCCTGAAATGAACATGATCGCCAGAGAACAAGTACAGAGCACAAGGACAGATGTGATATTTTTCATGATTCAGAACGCTGGACTGCTGACAGGATTTTGTATTATTCTGCTCATCACCATGTTTGCTGGAGATATAAACCTGGGCTGATTCTTCTGTTCACTTCTCTGAATCAGTTCTCAGCTGGGTTTGCTTCAGGACCCATAGTGTACACTGGGCATTAACAAGCAACACTGCATAGTACCAGAAACATTTCTCATACAATAGTACACAAAAACATTAACATGTATTAATATCACCATAAACTGCATTGATTTAACAACATGCAGAAGTATTATCATGACGGGCTAAATAGGAACATTTATTTTGTAAATGTTTTTGCAACCTAGCACACAGACAAAGACTTTTAGAAGGCCGTTAATTTGGGTCAGAAAACGTCCAAGTTTTTAAAGCATGGATATTATTGTCTAGGATATGGGACCTTCTCTTTTAAAGGAGCCAAGCTAATTTATTTTGCTATCATAACTACACGACTATATTTCATTATTTGCATTTAGCATGAACAGACCTGTGATTTTTGGGGTCATGACCCACCAGTTGGGAGCCACTGCTCTTAAATGTGCCTCTTTCATCTTTCCAACATCCCATTCCTGATGGTACTCTCATATAAGCTATTTATTTGAGAAAAACTACTTCATTCCATTTTTGTAAGTCATTTATATGGAAGAAACTTGAAATCATTAGGTGTAAAAAAACAAAATGATTTATTAAAGTTGATTTTTATGAATATGCATAATTTGAAGTTTGTACTGTTGTAGGTAAACTGTACTGACCTACTAACTAGGTTTTGTAGAAGGCATAGAACGTGGTATCTTTTAATAATAGAAACCTTTAAAATTATGCAAAATAAATAGAGACCAGAATTGTATTAAAAAGTCCAAATTTATGTTTTTTTCCTCACTTGGACAAATACATCTGTTATACAGCTGATTGATATATCTATACATTTAGTTGTTATATCTATACATTTAGTAATATTCAATAACATATAATGTACATTTAAAAGCATCTCGGAAACAGTACAGTCAGTGCAATATTCTTTACAGTCTAAATTAAAAACAACATTTTCTCTCCAAAAATATACATCTATATAGTTCCCAGAACATTAATCCTACACTTTATATAAGTAAAAATAAACCTTCAGTTACACCAGGAGATAAAATAACTTTCAAATAAACAGTTTTGATCAAATAAAGCTATTAGGTGAATCTTACTGTCAAGAGCATGTCTGGGTCACCCCAAAATCAGCAAAAGAAATTGTTTTGCTTAAATAAATTAAATCACATTTCAGAATAATCACGATTTCCTTTGCGTTGCAATTGTATTTGTACGTAAAGCAAACATTTTTACAGTGCAAGAAATTCCTAATGGTTCTAAAACAGGTCTTATTTTCATTTTCATGCAAAATCGTTTTTTTCTTTTGATTTTGGGGTACAATAAAATCTTGACATGTTTTTGAGAGATTCACTTTCTTAGGAGGCACATAAGCTCTGAAAAATCTAGAACATCACAGTTCTACATAGCCACTGAACCAGCAGAACACACTGGAATGGAATTATACGCACAGGAACGCAGATACGCAGAAGTTCCAGAAGCACTTAGATGAGGCACTATACACAAAGTTTGGGCTACAACACACCACAGAACAGCACGTTAGCCTGAGGGGTTGTCATGCCAACAGGCACAACTGATGCAAAAATCACTACTGCACACATCGCTGGCAACAAATAACACAATAGAGGGTTAATCAATGAAGAGGGTTAATCTACTGATTGGATTTGACTTTAAAACAAAACACAATGACAGTGTGACCTAAACCATCAAATGACTTCATATCACCCAGCTCTTGGTCTTGGATCTCTGACGTGAGCAAGAACTCTTGGTTGAACATTCAAACTTTTGTTCAAGAGACTATCCATTCTATCCTAAAATTGGACAAACTTCCTGTGGGATTTTCGTTTTTGTTATTCTGTCTTAGTTAATTATTACACTGTAAAAAACTTAAATTTGAAGTTTAATCAACTAGACTTTACAAGTAATTTCAACGTAATATTTTATATTGTGACTGGTGTAACTTCAAAGTTAATCAGTTTTTCAACTATTTTTATAAGTTACAGCAACTTAACACCAGTCAAGATTAAAAATAGTAAATTGAAATGACTTGTGCGCCAAGCTGATTAAGCTCAAAATTCAACCATTTTTTTTACATTGTGCAAATATCTGAGTGTTGGGAGAAATTGGCAAAACTGTATGATGTGTTGAGGTAATGAGGTAGATGAGGTCAGACAGCTGCCCCATTGATTACCATGATAAAAGCCTGCCAATAATGAAAGACAGACAGGTAATAGTGTGGCTAACTGATTGTATATACAAATCTAAGGCCAGCCTCAAAAATCCATACTGCTGAAGCAGGGCTGACCAGTCACTGTACAGAAATAACACAGTATACGCTATTCAAGATTATTTACTAGCCAAATATTACAGCACTATGCTCGCCTCAAGAGCATACCGTACAACTAACAATAAGACGCGTAGCTTTACATGACTATTATCCATATACATATGAAAGATTTCTATTTTCATATTCGTCCATATTTAAAACAAAGGCTTTCATTTTAACACGATGAGTTCTGATTGAAGCTACGCTTGACTTAAAGGACCATGTAAACATGACTAATCAATGAAGATAAATGATTGTTGAGCAGTCAGACATACCGGTACCATCAGTAACCCTTGACAGCAATAATTATTGCAGCTGGCTACATGATCACGCGTGGAACGTTTTATTGGCTGTCTTAGAGCATTATATTATCTACACAATAACACAAAGTGGTTCGTGTGTCAATAAACATCACAATTCACAAACATTCATCTTCTGTGAATTGCGCTAAAATTGACGCCTGTGTGTAAATGATTTCACAGTATTTTTCGGTACCACACCTATAAAAACGTGTTTAAAACGTGATCTTTTCATCCCCTGATAAACATACACCTTCAAATGTGTTTATATTGAAGAACTAGAACCTTTCTCTTGTATTAGTCACAGGAATGGTTTTTGATTCCTGTGAAAAGCTACTAAGGGCCTGCAAACATACTTTAACATTAGTTGAATATTAACGTAATCAACATGAAGGCGTTAAATGACCAAATAAGGGCTGGCAAGTATCAGTGTTTCACACAAACTACAATGGCCGCCATCATTTGATGATGAGATACTGATATCAGGTGATAGTCTTGTCTCGCCAGGTTTGCGTAGCACACAGACAGCTGATTAATTACTGGCTGCTCACTATGTATCTTTGCATATGTTACAGTGATGGACTAATTAAAGGTAAGTTCGTTTGAAAACAACACATAGATTGGCAACAATACTGACAACCAAAAACAAACCCCAACATGATTCTAAGGCAAAAAACAGGCCAGAACCAGGGCAGCTAAATCCTGAGAAACTGCAGTGCTATCATCTCACAGGGCCTCTCAACACTTCACACACTGAGATGTTGGAGATGACAAAATCATATGTTACCTCTGTTGCCCAAAACTGACATCACCACTGAAACGCAGACCTACGCTAGAGAAGCTGTCAAGACAACTGCTAGGTGATGGAGTGTTTGTGGGTTGGCTGGGTGGTTGTGGTATGTCACTGCCCTACATCACTGGGAGCTGGACTATCAGATCGGCCTTCCTTCAGACTGCCTGATTGTTTCTTCTGCTTGGTTTTAGCCTTTCTTAGCATGCACACCTAGTACAGAAAACAAAACCAGTGTAAACATACAGTACACCATAATAAATAAATGACAGTTGTAATATATCTTCATTATACTGCTGATGAAAGAACGTTCTTGCTTTGAATTAACTGTGACAATAGCAGTCCAAGTATATTCACATTATATTGTGAGGAAGCCTAAGGTCATGAATATTAATTAGGCTGTATTGACATTGTGTGTGTGTTTGTATGAAACCTTTGGTCCTGCAGCTGAGATAATGATCTGTCCTGGTGACTGTATCCAGGGTTCTCCATCCACCTGCACTGGAATGGGTTTGGTCACAGTAATGCGAATATAGCTGCCCTGAGCGATACGGATTCCACAGCGCAGCCCACTCTGAACCTGACCCTGACACACACATATAAAACACACGCCTTTACAATATTATAGACTGTTGAATATCGACCATATTAACATTTTGTTTTTTAATGTAAGTATATGGAAAAATGTATAGAATGCAAGAAAATGTCCCACATAAAATGAACCCAAATTATGCTAATTTTCCACGAATGCTGTAGTTGACCAAAAGTGTTTCTTTAAAGAAAAACTAAACACAAAAATGCTTTGCAATGTCACACTTTATTCCGGAGCATGTTCAAATAATTAGCATGTCAGCAGCAGAAACTAAAGTGGGCGGAGCTTGGCAAAAGGTCAATTATCATATGTGCACAGCTGGGTGAACAGAGAAGGGCAGATGTAAGATACAGAGATAGATATATAGACAAAGCTTATCTGGACTCACCATGTGCACCACGCCTGTCACACCCACAACCTCCAGCATACCATCATCCATCCTGGGCCTCCCAAAACGAGAGTCACTGTCAGATCCCCACAGATCAGCACCAGATCCCCAGCTGGTTACACACACACACACACACACGTTTGTACAGATATCCTTGTGGAGACTTTTATACTGTACAAACTATATAATTTAACCCTAACCCTCACCCTACCTCAAAAACTAACCATAACATAAACCTTTCTAAATTTTTACATTTTAAAATAAGCATCATTTAATATGTTTAATAATCAATTTCCCCCGTGGGGAACACTGGCTGGCCCCCACAATGCAGATGTGTGTGACTGTTACCATCCTTGTGGAGACATTTGGTCCTGATAATGTTAGAAAAACAAGAACACACACCCAGGAACTTTGCTTATTGGTCAAAACAAAGAAATGACTGTACAAACATTTCTCATTATTCATTAAAACACATCAATCTCATAGTTTATATCCACACAAACACATATGGCTGGTCCACCCTTAGCTTCTATTCCTCTAGCAAGGCTGTAGTGAACCAAAGCTGTACAATGAGGTTCAGGTTTGGGCTTTTGAAGGGAAGTCACTGCCTATTGAATATATTTTTGGTCTTGTAGTGTATATTTGTGAATGTGTGGCATATTTACCTGGGAATGTTGAGGAATATCAGTCCCTCTATACTTGGAAGTTCCACATCTTGCTTGTCCACCTGCAGTCTGATGTCTTTATGAAGGTTTCTTGTGTGACTCAACTTCTGAAGGCCCACCTTCACATAAACACCCTTATTGTGAAACCTGAGACAGCAATGACACAAAGCATGTTTAGAATTCACATTCCACTGCAGGACACGCTGTACTGGGTCTTTTGAGATGATCTGATGCGATTAACCTGCTGTTAAACTTGTCTGGCTCCTCCTCGCGCGCATGATGAAAGTCCAGACTCAATTCAGCATCAATGCCAAGGCCAAAATAGTTATTCATCTGCACGATCTATAACAGACATGTGTATATACAAACCAATACAGTATAAAAGTCAGTTTTGAGCTATCTGTGAATCACCTTTATACACTCTCAAAAATTGGAGTTTATCACAACTAGATTTTCAGATCTAGTGGTGCTTGCTTGTGGTGGCCAAGAAATCACACATGAATTTTAGCGTGTTGCTATCCAGTCACGCAGATGTTCTAAAGGGTTTCTAGGATGTTGCTAATGAGCTCAAGGCAAAAGAACCCACCCCCAAATGTCTTTCATAATCTGGTTCCTAGAGGTCCCTAGATTATGTCTATGGGGTGTTTTTTGGGGGGATGCGATAAACCCCTATACACACCAAGGTAATTGCACATTTAATTGCACATTTATCCTCAACAACCTACATAAGGAATCATTTATGTCCATAGCATAAATGATGCAAGCTGAGATGAACTGATGAAAATTGTACCTTGGGCGGCTCCAGGAAGCCATTCACCTCGCCATCCGCTGTCACTTCCTGTGCGTCCAGAAGAATGGTCCAGCGGTCCATCTGCACTTCCTCTGCTTCATCCACTGACACCAGGATGTTGTAGGGATCCTCGCCGCTGTAACCCACCCCCCAACGCAACACCCGAGCCAGATCGTTCCCTGACAGCATAAATGACAAAGAATGTTCATGCCAACAAATTAAGAACACACACAAAATTAGAATGATCTCAAAAAGTCAAGTTATCCCTTTTTTTAGGCTGGATTCCACAGCAACAACAAAGACACAGTGCCTATGTCAGGGGCGCTGCTCGCAATTTTGGGCCCTATGACAAAATATGAGGTTGGGCCCCCCTAGTAGTGTTATTACTAATAAAGCAGATCTCTGGGAGCCCCTAAAGGGTGTGGGCCCTTAGAATTGTCCTAACTTTCCCCCCCTTAGCGGCGCCCCTGGCCTATGTTCCCATCACTCACCGGTGCCCAGCGGTACAATGCCAATCGCTGGCTCAGGACAGGCAATTTTGTGCCGGATGGACTCCAGAACCCCCAGGACCCATCCCACTGTGCCATCTCCTCCACAGACCAGAATACGAAACAGGGGAACATCCCTAAATGTATGTAGCCTGTACAACACACAGACACACTCACATGTGAGACAAGAAATCTACACCACCCACCTGTCTGTCAATCACAACATGCCTGTTTCTTTAAAATACTACAGACCAGTGTAATACCATATGAAATCAGTAGAAAATGATACAGTAATACATCTTATGGTTAGAGAGGAGAGGTGGTCTAACCCAGGTAATGGTCCCCCACTGGTGAGCTCAAACACTTGGTGAGGGTTTAGAAGTTTCCGGAAAGTGTATAAGATCTCTCTGCCCTTTAATCCACCACTTTTAGGGTTGACGAAAACCAGCAGGGGGCAACTTCCTTTGGGCAGCTTGCTCTGCTGTAGGAAAACAAAAGAACATTGATTACAAGGACAGAGGAAATTCATGTTGAATTGTAGTGCAGTTTCTCTCTTAACCACTAGAGGGAAGTGGCATCTAAAGCTTAGACCGACTGTAAACAAGCTTTGTAAAACAAACCTCCATTGTTAGTTAATGCACAAAACTGAACAGCATGTGACCTGCTGATCACATTGAAGTCAATATAGGTGTCAGATATATATTCTATTAAAAATGCATTACAGTACAAAAAGTATTTAATAAAAAAGTAGTGATATTTTCTGAAAGCTGGTTAAATTTACATTTACTTTACATTTAGGCATTTGGCAGACGCTTTTATCCAAAGCGACTTACATTGCATTATACTACACATTGATCACTATACATTGAGTATGTGCAATCCCTGGGATCGAACCCATGACCTTGGCGTTGCCATGCTCTAACCACTGAGCTACAGGAAAGCTTTTAAATTTACACACCTATAGCCCACAAAACAAGTTTCCTCTATTTACACTAGCACACACTCAAAAACCTGTGTGTGTCTTCTTTCAGCTGTGTGTATGTGTGAGATGGTGCAGTACCGTGATCTCAGGAATAACCAGTGAACACAGTTGTCTGCTGCTGATGCTGATGTCTTTAGCCAGCATGTAAATCCTCTCCGCCTCTGAGAAACAGCTGATCTGCAGAACCACAGCACCTGACACACACACACACAAAAACACCTGCTCACACAAGCAAACCAAAAATCTAAAAATCAAGTCTATATTAACTTGTATTGTATTGTATTGTATTGTGTCAGCTATCATTTTTTGCTTTGACATTTTCACAATCTTTTTACAGTACTTTTCCAAGGACAGAAAATGATGGAAGAAGGGGGGATGGAATAGGAAAATGTGAGCCAGATTCAAAGCTGCATGGCTCATATGATCAACAGAACTCGACTAGGTCACTGTTTTGACAGAATTTTTTCCAGGCCTCCACACAACTAACATGACAGCACAATGTTATAACAGCGTCTTCAGCATCAAGGTGAATGTGCCAGTGGGCATGTTGCGGATGATTGGGAACAACTGCCAGTTCAGAGCGCCTGTGTGCGTGGAACAACAGCTCTCATTTACAGAGCACAGTGTAGGCCAGACTCCAGCGGGCAGGCACACAGCGAGCGGTTTGTTCTGCTTCATGACCTTCAGTGTTATCAAATAAAGTCCTGCCGTTTAGATGCAGTTCTCTGAGCTCAGAACAAAGACGGCCATTCTGAGTCAGCTCTAACACAGGGACGAACATAAACATTTCATATAAAGCATTTCCTGTGATGGGAAAAAAGGCTGTTCTACCATCAAACTCCATAATTTATGACTGTGGTTGCCATGGAGATCTTACCTTGACTGGTGTACACATGAGTGATTGTGACCAAGTGACCTAGAGGAGAAGGAGAGAGAGATTATGAGTATTAACCCTCCAGTCAGAAGTAACCATCAGCAGTCACAAATCCGTCCCAGTAGAGCAGTGATGAACACATTTATCATCAGTGTAAAATGATAAGTCTAGGAATTATCACATCTTTAAAGCATCATTTCTTGGAAAGATTAATCAAAATCAAGTTGGACGGGATTATCAGCAAAATCTGATCCAAACAGTAAAAAAATAATCTTGTTCTTGCAGTACATCAATGCACACACAGATGTGCAGACCCACTCTTTATGGCCAGGTGTTCTGATAGCAGCTCTGTGTACTCCTCTTTGCTGAGTTGTGTGGGAAGACCTCCCAAAAGCAGATTGACCTGTACCACCCGATTCCTGTTTTCCTCGATGTATAACCGTGTTTGGTTCATCTGCCGCAATGATGTCTGAAAGTCAAACTCAGAATTACAAGCCAGTTTATAAAGCTTTTATAAACACTATGGGTGCATCTAATAAAAAAAACATACACAATACACACACACGTAAACTTAAACATACCTTACGTATCTCCTGCAGTTTTTCCAGCAACATCTCCTGACTATCGAGAACTTGTCGTTGAACTGATGATAAAAAAAACACGAGACAAAAAGGAGATCATGATATAAAACTGTACACAAACTTTTGCATGACTCAGTATGCAAATGACATCAGTGATACCTATCCAAGCTTTGGGAAAATGTTACAATACCTAAAAACAGAAATGACATTATCCAGGCCAGAGTACAAGCTCTGAGTACCATCGCCTGAAGGTGATCTTACCTTGTTTGCTGCTCATGAAAACCTCTACAAGGTTGAAATCAGCAGGGTTTTCATCCTATAGAGAAAATTAGAAACCATGAGGATTCACACCATGCAAATTACGCAGGAAAGTACTAAATTACCAGGAATTTATAAGGAAATATGGAGATCATTACAAAATGTGCTGCTTGTTGTCCCATCATTAAAAAAAAAACAGAACAACCAATGATGTGATGTATCATTTATGTTCAAAGCACAATTAGTGCAGGACCCCCCTCATGTAAAAGACACTCATGTAAGGGTACACTCAAATCCCAATCCCAAATAATTGTGACAACAGTTACCAGTTTTCCGAGCTGTGACAGCACTTCCTTTATGACCGACCCAACTGTGCTGCTTTTCCCAGCGGTGACTGAGATGCAGGACATTCCAGCCCTGAAAACATACACATAGCAGAATTCACAGAACTCTCCTCATTACAACATCATTCAAATATTTAAAACATCAAGGAATGTTCCATGGCACCATAGCGATGTCTAACTCATCTGTTGGCTTGCCACTCAGACTTCAAATCGTGATTAACTACAGTCAGATATTATATAAGAACATCAACATCTGATTCTGGCACTAACATGTGTAAGTCTGACTCAATCCCTCCCTGACTCAATCAAAACTACATTAATACAACGCAAAATGCCTTATTATCTCCAGATCCATGCTAACAAAACAAAGCGCCTCATCTAATGGAAAGTCAAGCGCATGAGTGGCACTGCTTTTTTTCTATTAACACTAAAGGCTTCCTAACAAGACTCCATCAGCATTTGTGATCCATTTCCTGTTGGCATGGCAACGACATCTAAAGTAAACCATGAACGTTTGTCATTTTATCCCTGTGGCAACCAGACACACAATTCCAAGCTTGTCATCAGCCGCACTGAGTGTGTTTTGGTGAGTTTATATACACTTGCCCACAGTGCACAGTACACACAACTTGACTTTTGTCCATCCCATACAATATTTGGGAATGGTATATGGATTGTTTGGAGAAGTAAGAGAACAGTAAGTAAACGTAGAGTTCACACTCCGGTTCTGAACTGAGAACTGTACGTATGTGAGATTTGTTGGCTTTTAAAATGTATATAATACCATTATGTATGTTAAAAAAAATAAGAGTACCCAGCATTCGCTTATTTATTAAACAACAATTCTGTGTTATATTGTAATTTTGTGTAATGTCTTTGTGCAGTTTGTGATTTTATTACTGATGACACAAAGTGATTTTGTTGGGTTTCTAATCAGTCACGAAGTATTAGACTATCCATTTAAATTTCTTTCAGCCGATGGACTTGAGCTGTCCTAGACTCAACTTAATTATTCATCACACCACAATACTGCTTTAAATAAATTTGTTTTCATTAGTGACTGCTATTTGCAAGACAGCCTGACAACATAAACATAAACAGTAAATGCTGATACAGAAAAGCAGAAGTGGATCTCACTTGAGCCAGCTAGGGTAGATCTTCAACACCTCCGTATCTCTGGGCTTTGCTCTGAGAAGCCAGGAGTCGGGTACATTGTCCTTAAAAACGGGCTTGTTGTCAGGTGCACCATTGCGGTTGATGATGTCATCAGTAAACAGCCCCTCTTGGCCGTAACTCTGAAGCTCATAATCCTGCGGCTCGTCTGGGATGTAAAAGGCTCTAAGTGCTGCTTCCTGTCAGGACAGGAAGTAGAAATCACAAAGTAAGTTTGTAGATCAAGATTTGTAAATTATATATATATATATAGTTGCTGTAAACCCTTTTTGAGACACACACTGCTCAGGTGAAACTTGACAAGAGAAAAACATCTCACCACTACTTCCTCATTCTTGATTATTCGAGGGATTGAAACCAAACGAAACTGATTCCGCTTGGCTGCGTCATCACCATCGAAAACTTTTAGCGTCTGTTTTCCTGGAATCCAGGGAATGGAAGATTACTTTGGTAACATGGGTGATTACCCTTAGCCGTGATTTTGTTCTTGGTCAGATTTGTACCTGTGTCGGGTGATCCTGTGGACTGAGTCTCCTTTGACGTGACTGGACTCTGAGTATCGACATCATCCAGGTTATCTGGAGAAAACAAACTTCTCTATGAGAATGTTGTGGTCATGTGATGTTATGTGACATACAGTATTAAATAACACAGAAGCATAAGGACTTAATCTAGCATGTATTCTTCTTCAAATTACAACTACCTTACAAACATTGTGATCATTTCCTTTCAAGGTATGTTCCTGGTTCAATACAAGTTTAAACATGTATGACATGCCGTTAGTTACCACAGTTTCCACATTCTCTCAGTTTGTAAAAACAGGCAAAAATATATTTAAAGTTACGGTAGCATGGTGCTGGCAACGCCAAGGTCATGGGTTAAATTCCCAAAAAACACACAGCTGATAAACTGTATATGATAAATGTATAAATCTCCTTGAATACAAGTGTTCTGCTTGTACAAATGCTATCCACGTTAAGAGAAACAATTTCTTTAAACTGAAGATGAGGCAGTGAGCCAAAGAGGTGAAATCTCTTTGTATTAAACATGCATCATCTCCAATAATGAACAAAGAATTGGTGTGAAGGCTGAGGCTGAGGGAATACCCATGTCTCCATGCTGGGAATTCTCAGAGATTCTGTAACAGTGCATCTTGCTGAAGTTCCGTGAGCAGAGCCGCACACAGCTGGGATGAAGAATCATGTTGCGCAGGCGCCCCAGGCTGCACTCCGGGGAAATAGTTATATAACAAGACGTGTGTGCCTGCAAACATATAAACACAGATAAGCAGTCAAGCCAAAAACCTGTGAGATGTAGCACAGCACAAATACAAGTTTCAAGCTAATAATGTCAACAGTAAGACTGATGAATACACTCGTATTTATTAACAAGTGTGTATATTTAGAACACTTACTACAGGAACAATCCTCCTCCTATATTAACTATATTAATTATGTTAAGTGGTTTGTTCAGTTCATAAACAGTACTTTGCAGGGTTACCATAGAAGGATCTATAGCTCAGGTTCTATAGCTTAACTATAAGGAGTTTGAAATATTCTGGGGCCAATAAGAGTTTGGACCTATTTGACAGAACGTCATCAATCGGACCAAGACTTGCTGTTTAACTGTATCTTGTTTATCAAACAAAAACAAGCTTGCAAAATGAAATGTTTTTTATTGAAAAAAAATTGTGAGAATGACTCGCCTTATAAGAATTTTATATAAATCTTATCTAAAATATAACCAAATCAGATCAACAAATGGACCAGTAGTGTTAGCAGGCAGGTATACAATCTGTCTAAATAAATCTTTTTGTAACATCAAGAAGATAAAACCACTCGTGGTAAAATAAAACCACAGGTGCATTACTTGTGTTGTTGCTGATGAAAAAAAATCATTCAAAGTCCTACAAGTTTGTGCTTTCAAAGTTTTGAAGTGATAGATTTTAGTAAAACATTCTTAAATATGTGCCTAACAAAAAATACAGTATTAACACAATGGTCCCCAATAAACCCTTTGTTTAAAGATTCACAGTTCATAGTGAAAAGGTGGAGGTATACTGAGGTAAAGACTCTGCACAGAGACCTCAGAACATGCTGCTGATGTACAAAGTGAAGCTCTTCCATCCAGAGCTAAATAAATCATAATGCAGAAGAAGTGTGAGTGAGGGGCAGAGCACCAGCAGTGACGTCACTAACACTGTGTGAGGTTAGTGTGCCCATTACCTGCTTCAGAACCAGAAAATCAGACCAGGCAATGGAGAAAAAACATTCACGGCTAGTGTAAGCTACTAACAGAGTAAGCTACAGCACTTGGGTTTTATATGTGGACAATTTCTATCATTATGGACATTTTACATATATATTTGGAAGATGTCTTTATTCATAGCAGCTTCCAGTGCAACTGTGTACACATTTTACAGTCCTGTGAACCCACAGATTTGAACCCATGACCTTGCCATTGCTAGTCCAATGGTCTACCAGTTGAGCTACTGTATAGGGGCTGACTTATGTTTCTATGGATGGTGCTTATCCTCCATGCTTACTGCTCAAGTAAGTTTTCCACTGACTTGTGATTTTTATAAAATACATGTGTAGTATCTCATGCATTTCCATGGGTGCTCAAGCCCCCAAAAACAAGATTGGTGCCTACCAGCTAACAGGAAACGTTCTCAGAACGTTGGCCTACTTTCTCTCAAAGTTCTCTCAAAGTGCTCAAAAATGTTCTTGTATTTTAATGTTATATATCATGTTTTAAACATTTCTATAACTTTCAAAATAACATTTTTAATGTTTTTGTTACTTAAAGGAAATGTTAGGGAAACGTTCTTACAACCTAAAGTTGGTAGCTGGGTAGGAGCTACTGGACAGGTGATAAATGATATAGCCAATCGGATAAAAACACCTAAATGCCCACAGAACTTCACAGGTTAAGCCTGTTGCTCTTGAAGAGTGTTAGGCCATTACCGTATTTGATATTGACTGAATACAAATTTGTGAGTGCTGAAATATGTTGCATTCCACACCTACATCCTGCACCTGTTCAATAATTAATCTATTCGTCGAGAGACATGACAGCCTAAGAGCCCATTTACCTTCTTTCTTATCATTTAGTAATGAGGCAGTATTTGTGATGAACACAGCTGACAACACACAACCTGAAAGCTCTGAAACAAGACGCACACACTTACCGTAACGCCGCACCATTCGCACCTCATGCCGGCCAGGACGTCCGAGGAGCTGCAGGTGCGACGACAGACCTCACAGCGGGCACCTGAGGACATGTTGCCCTCTCGCCAATGGTGCTGATATGTGTCCTATCAGAACAGAATGAGGTGATAAGTTATTACCAATCACGTGTAGGCCAATAGCTCTAAAACAGACAGAGAACAAAGCAGCAAATACAGAATTTAACAATAGATTCTAACCAGCTTGACCAAGATCTATCAACACAGGTCCCCATAAACTGTTAGCATAAGTCACCATGTAGTAGAGACTGACCAGTATGGGCCAGCCAGAATCAAGCCATGATCTCCCAAGAAACCTTAAAGGGATAGTTCACCCAAAAATGAAAATTCTACCATCATTTATTTACCCTAATGTCATTTCAAACTTATGACTTTTTTGCTTTTCAAGAACACAAAAAAAAGACATTTTGAAGTTGGCTAGTAATCAAACAACATTGGCACCCACTGACATTTTTTGGGTAAACTGTCTATCCCTTTAAGACATTTAAGCTGAATTCTTGAATCATAGCAGATATTATACTAACTCAAAAATAAAAAAAGCATTCAGCTAGTTATATATTGAAGTCAAGCTGGAGTCAAGGATTAATTTCCCGGTCTGCTGGCTTTAAATGTCAAACTTAAAGATTCTGAAGGTGATGATGAAGTTTTGGTTCTGTACTCACAATGTCCTGACCTCCATTTTGGTGACAGAAACGACAGTCGCTAACACTGAATGGGGCGCAGTCACTGTGAACATGCAGCTCGCACACTGAAACACACACACAGGTTATGTTAAAGAACCGTTATGAAAAGGAATGTGTGTGTGGTTTCACCATGAAACAGATATACAAGTAAAGCCGTCAGTACATTCATTCCTGTTTCCGAAACAGTGAACATGTGGTCAACATCAGTGATGCGCTGCAGGTCTGATCAGTGTAATGAAGGCACTGAATTCATGTTACTGTTACAAATGTTTAAGTGAGTGTGAGAATCAAAGGCCGTTTTTTTTCAGAGCTTCATTTGCACCTTTTGTGAGAGGGAGCGCGTGAGACAGAGTTTGAGTGTGAATTTTTTTTAGCTCTGTTCCTAGAATTCAGCCCTGCTGCAAAAGGCCATTCTGCCATTTCCATGGCAACAGTTGCTTTCCAAACATGAATGTCCAGAGCACATAAATGAGCAATAACAGAATATAAAAGAGGCAGGACAGGGAGAAATCGAGGGAAGTAAATGGATTTGGGGAACAGTAAGCAAGTCTGGCTGCTGGTAAAATAAGGCTGTCAGGCTTCAAAGCAGCTCTATACAACGCGTGTTATTTTATTTTCTTCCTCACTCAGTTTTCAAATGAAGTAATGTAGGGAATAGTGAATGAAGGTATAGGGTGCGATTTCAGACACATCTCCGTCTAATGTATTTAAATGTTATAAAAATGTTAAATAATTATTTCTTTCTGACTTTTACAATTACACAGGCTGTTTTGCTACTGTACCTTTAAGAACTCTTTATGGTCTAAATTAGGTGATTTTAATTATTACAGCGGCCAAAACATAATGATGGATTAAACAAGCTTCATCTGGCACAATGGCAGTTTTTCACTTATACCAGCCTGTGTTGTAAACATCCTCTCCATCTTGCTTTTACACACACACAAACACACACACACACACACACCTTCACAGCGTAGGGCCGAGCTTCCTTCTAGATGCTTTCGACACACACAGCAGAATCTCTTCTTCTGACTGGCTGGACCAAAGCAATGTGCTACAGGAACCTAGAACACAAAAATGGAGATGATAGACCAGATTAAGATAAAACCTACCAGCACTCTAACGGTTAAAGTACATATTTTTATTATTATTATACTATTGATAAATCAAAGGATGCTTCAGGTGGTTCCTAGAGCATTGCTAGGTGGTTTTTTATTGGCCCAAATGGCCACCCTAACATATCTTAAATATCTAAACAGGACAGACAAACCTCCAAAAAAACAGTTATAAAAAGGGCTAATAAGATAAAACTAAACAGAAAGATGAAGTCAACTTTCTAATGCAAATTATAAAGCTGTATTTTTTTAAATGATCTGTATGTAACAAGTGAGATTTAACATCACTTCCTGTCTAAGTGGTGTTATTGGTGAGAAGAAGTGGTGAGATGCACACACGTTCTTCCTGTCTGGGGGAGGGGAGTCGAGTTCTGGAGGGTATTTATGCTTTAAACAGCATATATAACATATGTTCCCTTTGACCTCCTGCACCAGAACCGAAAAACTGAAGACACAGACAAGCCACCAGCCTCCAGTTATAAATGACATCCCCATGTACAAACATGTTCTATTTTTGAGCAAATATGGCAGATTTTAAATCACTTCCAGGTTTTCTGCACCACCTAAAAAACTGAGAGAGAATGGGGAATGAGAGAAATGGGAATACTAGTTTAAAGCTGTAATACATACATTTTTAATAGTTAAAAATAAACAAAAATCGTGCAGATCAGTGTTCAACATGGTCTCTTACCCTACCCCAATTCACAACAATACATTTATAATATTGATTTATAATTTGAGTGTTGGGTCGGATTTTGAAGGTAAAGCCCTACTGTAAACACAAAGATGAAGATTCAGCTACTATATCTCATGTTCATGTACCGTTGTTGGTGCAGCTTTTATAGCTTGTTCTTATGGAAGTTTTTCATAATTTAAACTCGTCATCCATGTTAAGAAAAGACCCATACTCTGCATTTAACCCATCAAGGTAGTACACAAAAATTGAAGTATTGAGTTGTCTACCACACAGCCGGAGCAGTGGATAGCCATTCATGGTGGCGCCCAGGAAGCGATTGGGGGTAAGGTGCCTTGCTCAAAGGCACCTTAGTTGTTTCCTACCAGCATTAGGAATGGAACCAGCGACCTTCTGGTTAACAGTCAAACTCTCTAACCAGCAGGCCACAAATGCCCACAAGAAAGTTAGAGAAAATGACTCTGCAAGTACCCAGCAATTTTATGTTTCAAGGAAAAAACGACTGCAGTTTTAATTTAATTGAACTCTTCAAGATTAATACACCTCCCTTGGTCTGTCAAAATATTTGTATATAGAATAAGAAGTGGCCCGCATGAAACATGAACCATTCTCAGATCTCCGGCTAACGGAAACAGAAAGCATAAATCACATTCCGATAAAAGCATAATATAATACACTATTGAAACCTAATCCATCCACACTCAAAGTGCACTTAAGCATTAGACTGAAACCTGTCTACCTAAAATATACCATTACCTCCACTTGACAAAAGGCTAAATGATCTGAGAGTGATTCTTGTACTGCCCGTCAGGAGGCTGCTGAAATCAGTTCTAATTCTGCACATACTATTACATTCTATTCATAAATTGATTGTATCTCATGCACTTGTTTCTCCTACCTGTTTCTCTTTGTCTGTGTGTCTGTCTGTTTGCCTGTATGTCTGTCTTTGTGTACCGTGTACATTTATCATACATGTAAAGCTGCTTTGTAACAATGTCCTTTGTGAAAAGCGCTATACAAATAAAGTTGAATTGAATTGAATTGAATTGATTCTTTTACATGTCCACTTCCTACAGATTTACTAGCACCACCATTCTCATGATCCTGACTGGAGCCAAAAAACCCACAGCAAAATGTTCTAATATATTCAGTGCAGAAATGCAGTGACAAATCCCAGCTGATCTGTCACAGCACGTGTGTGCATCTTTAACATCACCCTTCATGAAACATCACAGCAGCTTCTTCACAGCACAGAAACAAGAGAAGAGACATTCACCTGCCTGCTCTCATCCTCTTACTTTTTGGAATTCTATTGGAATTCTAGTGTGCGGTTTCCAAAAGGGTTCAGTGTTTGAGCCCAAGGCATTCTGGGAATGAGCAACATCTGAAGGGTTATAATCCTGCCGTACTTCCAATGTCCCTTTGGGCCATTCCTTAAGGACGGTCTCTATATTCCTACTGCAAGTCATGCTTATAAAAACCAAATTCCCACACACAGGAAAAACTCCCTTTCTTTGTAGGACAAACTCCCTTTAGGGCATCTTTGCTTCAACATTTCGCCTCTGCGGCTGACAGTTTCCTTCAAAAATTGTTAAAGGAAAGCGTTTTCAAAGTTGTGAAATTTCTGTGTTGACTGTATTAAACAAATTACACGCTTCGCTTGAAAGGCAAAATTCTAGACTGTTCCACACTGTTTTTGTTGACTGGAAACTTGCCTTTCTGTGACACACGATTATTGTAAAAGGGCAGAGAACGTTAACTTGTTTCTGTGCTGCTAGGCATTCGTCAGCTTCAGCTGTAAAAAATGAAGTGGCATTTGGGGCCACACATCTGATGACAGAACACAGCAACCTGTACTTTGTGACAGATTAGGTGCGTCACTCAAGATTTGGATATATGGCTTGGGAACACAAAGAAAAGAGCTTGACATTTGCTCAGGCAAATCAGGATATTTAGGTGCTTGTGAAAGTGCCAGAAATCGAACTCACTGATGTCTATGAGCTCACAGACATGGAACAGCTGCTCTGAGACTTGGACGGCCTTCATTTTCACAACGCTGAGAAATGTCACAAGCAAAAATACAGCCACTGCACAAAAAAAGCCACTGTTTTACGGAAATCAAATCCATGACCTTGGTGTTGCTAGCGCAGGTAGAAGAGGTACAGGAACTAATACACAATTTTCTGTCATTATTTATTTTCATTTTTCCGAACCTGTATGACTTTTTTTGTAAGATGTAAGCAGTCCAAGTCCAAGGTGGTTCCCATTTGGGTTTTGTTCCAGGGAAAAAGAAAGTCAGACAGGTTTGGAATAACATGAGGGTGAGTAATCTTCATGGGTGAGCTATGCTCTTTAACAAAGTGATAAAGACAGCTCCTGTGGGGTTTGCGGAAAACAAGGTCCTTTGTTGTTAGGGTTGTCAAGGCACCCAAAATCTCTGCTGACGGGACATACATCAGCATGTGTCCTTGAGCCGGGGCTCTCTGAATCCTCTACTCCCTGCTGTGCTCAACTATGTCCTGTCCAAAGAGAGAACACTTCCTCACTGACCCTAACTACAGAAGACTGCTGAACAACCTACCGGATGTGACCATTTCCTGTCGTTAGCCACTATCGCGCTATTTCTAAAGGTGACTTACTCCTGTGAACAGTTGCTTCTGAGGTACACCACAAACAGTACACCACTGTGAGTAGTTATGGCCCACTGGATAGAGTTGTACTTGTAACTAGAAGGTTGCCCAATACTAACAGGTAACAAGTAAGGTGCTCTTCAGCAAGGCACTTGTGTGTGATCATTATTCCAATGCATGCACTTACTGGATGGCATAAATGCAGAAGACAAATTCCAGCACTTCACTTCAGAGGTTGTTGAGAGTTGGAAATATCACAAGTAAATGACAATCTTTATTCTTGGGTAAACACCAAAATTAGGCGATACATTATGCATGACATGTCTTTATGAGCACATTGTATTCTTTTTTGGTAATATTGGTGTCAAATAGCTGTTTCAGACACTTATATATTTCCTTTATATGCAGTTCAGAGTAGCTGTTGAGCAGAAATTAATGAAGCAGTTGGCTTTGAGGCTGACTCACTCCTAAAGCCCTCCACCCACCCATCCAGACACACACACACACACGCACAAACCCACATGCACAAACCCACATGCACACACAAGTTCAAGCTTATGCAAAAACATGAATTAATTTCCTTTTCAAATGGAACAATTCACTCTTACAGAACTAAACAAAATTATATATATTACACCTATAATGTTCAAACAAAAACCTTCATGAAGGCATTCTGTAAGTAAACTTCTAGTAGAGTCTCTAAAGGACTCACTTTTCATTCAGTTCAGAGGCTTCTGTTCCACCTTATTATCTATTTGTCTAACTTAGGTTTGTGGTTTTAGCGCTTTTATCGTCCTGCGCCTGCTCTGATGCCATTGGCCGATCTGCGTCAATGTGCTATTTGGCTAACGCAAGTGTTTTGCTTTCTGCAAACTCACCTCTGAACTAACACATGTGGAATTAGCACATGGAGAGGATGCAGTTTCTAAGCAAAGAGCATCTCATGGCTACTTTGAGCTGTGAACTTTTACAGTCTACACTTACATCCTGTTTTTAGAAACCATTTTAACAGGTTTGCTTTTACAGTATCAGTTCAAAGTCCTTTTTTCTATTAATGTGCCAAAAAAACAACTGGGTTTCAACTGGGTTTACGTGCCTATCAACTCCACAAATCATATATCACAACTATATAGGTAGCTGCCTTCTAAGACAGCATCCAACAGACCTTGGTGACCGATCTGAACTAGGGCTGCACAATATTGAAAAATGTAGTATGCAACAACTTACTAAATAATGTAATACATGATGTGTGACATTATAATGCTTTAAATTAGTAAACTCAACTAAAATTACATTAAAATATGTTTAAAATATTAAAGTTACATAACCAACATACATATTTCACACTTTTTTGGGACTTCTGATAGTCTCTCTGTTGTCTGCATCAACCTAAAACTGTCCATACATGACTTTTTAAAATGTTATTCAGTTAATGCAAACCACAGACATATTCTGCAATATTCTTGACATTTTGGTATACTGCACCAAATATATTTGACCTGCACTACATACATGGTATCCTTGTATGTAAATCTGACACAAATCCGGTATCTTTGTAGACAGCATAATTAAGATTCCTCTCTTTAGGAAACCTTGAAATGCAGTTACACGCTAATTTTGAAAGTCTATTAGCTGCGGTCTTTGTTACAGTTCTGGCTCATAATCATTGCTAAACTCATTGGAAAGAAACTGCCCATCTTTGTGGTTATGATGTAGCTATATCATTCGCTAACAAATGCACAAAGGCTGGTTGACACTTGGCCTTCACAAAAGACCGCTGCACAGCAGGAAGTCATCAGTAATTCATTACGATGGACAAACAAAGAGCTACACTGACTGCTGTGTTACTGAGCAAAATGGCTCCGGTCAATACACAAGAACTGAATTATTAAAAGCAGATTTGGGGAATAACACGCTTCCTGTTTGTAATGCAAAATCATAAAGACAACAGGTAACTCTTGACTGCTAATTATGATGTTTCTTGCCTGATCACGCTCTGCTGGGCTGCTTGATCATTCCTCATTAACTTCATAATTGTTCAAGACTTCATGTTCTGTATAATTAGAGGCTCCTTCCAGTGTTGTGATGCCTCAATAAAGCTGATATAAAGATGCCTGTCCTGTACAGCAAGTGAGAGTGGTACACTTACCCGAACCTGTGTGGAAGCCATGCATGAACACACGGTCCTGACGTGCTTCAAACACTTCTCGTGTGACATGAAGTTACACACTGTAGAGACAGAGAAACATGTTAAAGAGGATTCACTACAAATTGAGGATTTCATACTCTACCACCTTCCTATATGCTTTGGAAAGAGAACAATTTGCACCAAATAGTCAAAGACAACAGAACTGGTTAGTTTATAAATAAAATAAGCAGTAATGTGGTTACAAGTTTTAAATCTCAGAACGTGACTGATACATTTGTTGGTTTTGCATGTTTACCAGAAACAGGAAGTGACCTCGTTGGCCAGGCTGAACCCCTTTCACTAACATCACAAGATAAAACATTCCAAAGTGCAAAGTGAATACATTGCAATACACAGACATAAACATGTTCTCACTGTTGAAATTCACCACGCTTTCATGTGTAGATTAAGTTATTAATCTATTAATCTATAAATTATATGTGGAACGCTAGAAATCAGATTTGCAATCCACGACACCATAATGTACCAAAGACTAGTAAAGGACTGCAATATTGGCTAGACTGTGTCTTCGACCATCTGAAATGACTGGCAACAGGTGATACCAGCCCATTTGTCTGATTAAGGAATTTTTAATATTTACTATCACATTTTTTGCCAAGCTTTCCTGCAGCCATCAAAGTCAAGATCATGGGTTTGATTCCAAGAGAATTCACTGACTGATAAAATGTATAGCTGAGATCCACTGTAAGTACTTTGGATAAAAGCATCTGCCCGTTCCATAATTGTAAATGAATTTATTGATCTGAGACTGCCATGCTACTCTACAGTGATGCATTAAGCAGGCCGTATATGTTTGACGTAGAACACACGTGCCTGTTTATGTTGTACTTCATTCGATCTGGTCTGGAGCATCCAGCCTGCCTTGCTGCTCCATTGGACTATTTGTTGCCATGCCAACCTGGAAGAGTCAATCACGACTTGGCTGCAGCACGTTACGTAACAGAAACGTCTCATTTCTGCCTAACTCTGCCTGGTAACATCCATGTTGTCAATCAGCAACTGCTTTCCTGCTCTGCCGTTCTCAGAGGACAACACAAATCCAGTCATCCACAGTAAGCCAGAGACAATTATACAGAAACTGTGATCACAGACTGTAAATTGCATTACATTGTGGATTCACCTCTGCTTGAGAATCAGCAACAGGTTTATATATATATATATATATATAGTCAAGGCCTTTAGCTTGCATTCACTCTGTCAGCTTAAGAAACAGAATTTGACAGTTCATGTATAGAATTCAGATGAAAGGGTATTTTGTTCCATCAATGGTTAACTAAACTCTATTATGCAGTCAGTTGAAGAGCATTCAAGTTTTAAATCCACACATCAGTAAAGAGTCAAAAGAAATGTGTTCAGACTGAAACTGTGGAGAAATCTTAACGCCACCATCCAATGTGCGGTGTGTAACTGCATACATATTTTTAATATCTAGTCGGTGGGTTGCCTGAACGACTAGTTGACTGGTTTCAGGTTTACCGATCTGTGCAGGGGGCATAACATAAGATGTGCTCTTGCATTCAAAACAACTGTACTAGATGCTGTGGAAACAGGGTAAAGCTCTTTATTTTGACTGTTTTTCAACACTAACCAGTTTCACACAACTGACCTGCTAACCACAGTCAGTTGGAGGTGTCACGTGTTACTGACAAACTACTGAAGATCAGTCTGAAGAAATGCTTTATATATAAGGGCAAGCCGAGTCAGTTTCTATCTGAAATATTTCGCTTCGACTCATTACGATGACAAAACGTATCCAAATAAGGACTGCACTGTGACCAAGATTTGCATAGAATAGCCCTGACGCAAGCTAAAATGTTAAACAGCTCCTTACTTATTTACCCATACGAGTAGCACTTTAAAAATAAACTGGGGCTCTGTGACCATCTAACTGACAGGAGTGAGAACAGCACAGATCTTCTCACGCTGTCACAGACCTCCATCAATTAGATGGATCTCAACAAAGTGTCTCCAGCACAAAACTGAACATTTACAGATTCCTGTCCAACAGGAGAAGTGTGGTGGATCGATCAGGATCAATCTGTCTTCTCCAGTTAGGAGACAAGCTATTCAATCATTCTGCAGTAAGAGGTGTGAAAGAGAGAAGGAATGAGAGATCTACATTCTCCATTTGTATTTTCTAACATCTTCGTTCCCTCTATTTCCAGGATGGCACGTGCGTAGGTGATAAACTGTCAATCAAAACTGTCAATCAAAGTGGGTTAATTTAGCACCTCTAAACAAATTTAAAACTCGCACTTAAATAACATGCTAAATAATACGGGTAATAAATATATGGTCTCATGTAAAATGCTCTGACTATAAGATAAATAGTCAGAGAGCTCAAATCTGAATATAGCATAGTATTCTCCTAATAATGGCATATGGAAATGATGGTATTCATTCAGTACCACGGTATAGCCTATACATCGCAGTACCATGGCATGATCATACTATGATACCATCGGTAGTTTAACTTGAACATTTTCTGTCATCAATGTTTTGCTGCAAGGTAACCAACTGTATTATGGAAACATCTCACCTTCACAAACAAACCCGATGATGCCCCATATAAAGTCGCTGCAGTGGTGGCAGAATGTCGGTTTGGTCAGGGTCACTTTCCGAAAGCAGTGTCCGGGAGCATTGACCAAGTACCGCGTCTTTGAACCGGGCGACTGCTGAGCCTTCTTCCTCCCGGCTCCCGGGCTCGAGGTCGGGCTATCATGCTTCAAACGACCGCTGTCTGCCATTCCATTCACTTCCAATGCAAATCCAGCGCAAAAAGCCTCCACAGAATCGTGGTTGTGGAAGTCCCCTGTGATTTCGCAGTTCCAGCTATGTTAAACCGATCCGAATCATCACTAAATCACGTACGTGTTTCTTCTCTCCCGCTACAACGTATCGAGAAGAATCGGAAACGCGCCTCGCGGCAACAATGTGACGCTGCACTGTGACAGAACGTCTGAAACGTTTCAATCAAAGCGCGACTCTGTTACTATATGATCATCCACCCAGACGTGAAATTAAATCAATGTGCCAGTGAACCGTCTGCCTTCACCGACACAAACCTGCAGTCTGCGAATCCCAAAAGAGCTCTGACAAAAGAAGAAAAACAAAAACATCGTATTAACACATATTATGCGACATAAGCCGAACGACTGCCGGGTATCGCGTGTGATTGTTTTCACTTTCTCACATAAGATGAGATTTTCTCTAGTGCAAACGCTGTAACTTCCGCTCGTGGTGGAGCTCCAGTCAGGAGGAGCGAGCGAGCGAGCGGGCGAGCGAGCCAACACACACACACACACACACACACACACACACACACACTGGCTTCACAGACTGTTTGAAGAATGCGGAATTCCGTTTTGACGTCGGTGATCCCAGTTCATATTGTGTGGTGAGGGTTCCACTTAAACACACGCCCTCCTGATCACACTTACATCGGTAATAATAAAACATACAGGTTATACTGTACACACACTTTTGCCGTAGTGGGGACCCCTTTGATTTCTATAGGCTAAACAGAACTACTACACTCTTGACTTTACATTAACATACCTTTACATACATAAAGTTACATACATACAGTTTTTCCTTTTAGATTTTATTAAACGGTTTTTACTCCCTATAGAAATGCATATTTTGAGGATGTAGGCCATTTCAAAACAAATCATCAAACGAAATTTCGAAATCAAGATTTTTTGAGGAAGCCTCTAAATAGG
>JAZGTI010003586.1:0-30862 GCA_036877585.1 Botia kubotai | reverse complement strand
TGATCTTTGAGCTGGATGCGGACCTGTCTTTCTGTGGGTTGGTCTCTAATAAACGAGTGCTTTAGTAGCTGCTCTGTGGATGGGCGGCTCGGATATGACTTCACAAGACAGCCCTCGATAAAGTCTATAAACTTCTTAGACCTGGAAGACAATTAAGGTCAATCATATATAAGTCATCATGCAAAAAAGCAACACAAAATGAACTTGACACAACAAATGGGGTCTGCTTGAGTTTTTTTAATTTTATGTTTAGTAAAAAAAATGCAAGTAAATCTTCTGTAGGGAAAAGAAGTTTCTATGGGGAGCAAGCATGACCTTACCTTTAAATGCAGATTTCTGATCTAACTATGATTTTTATGGCATATTCCTGGTTACATTTAACATTTACATGTAATTCTAAAGCAAATAAAATGCTTGTCCTTATAACCTTTAAGCAAAATAATAAAATTAACTCTGCCTTTAAAACAACTACTTAGATTTTTTTATTTTAACTCCTCCCCTCAAACCACCTGGCTCCATTCTGAAATGGAACTCCCACTTTTCCACAATAATTCATGAAATTCTTGCCGAATTCTATACCTTGATTCACTGTGATGTGTTGCATGGCTTTACATTTACATTCATGCATTTGGCAGATGCTTTTATCCAAAGCGACTTACAGGGCACTCAGGTATATTTGTATGTATATATATTGTACATGTATATTTCAGGTATATTTTTCATGCAGCATTTCACACTGACATCAGTAAATGCAAAGTAAGTAAGTAAATACAAACAAAACAAAAAAAGTGCTACACAACAATAAAAAAAATCAAATTGAAACATTTTAAATTTTTCATTTCAAACAGGAAAAAAACATAACACAGCATGCCAATATATGACAATAAGCTCAACAGAAAGAGAAACACATTCCAGAAAAAGGTAGAAAGAGAACGATTTTCCCTGGCATTAGATCTCTGATAAGCTATACGTGTGAAACTGTAGGTGGATGTGAGAGAAAACACTGTGGCTTATGTCTGAGAACCATCTATAAAATAAGGAAACCATGTACAAGCTGAGGAGCTGACAGCTATATGGGAATGATTATGCATATGCAGGGTGTATATATATATATATATATATATATATTAAAATGAGAGGAAAAGGGGAGGGAAGAAAGTAAGGAAATATAGCTTGATCTTAAGATAACTGCTGAACAGAGCGTCCTCACCATTTCTTGGACTTTAGCTTGGGAGGAGGGTTCCGCGGGATAAGGAACAAGGCTCGCATGGGATGCATGTCACACAGTGCTGGGAGAGAGAGCAATCACAGATCAAAACAAGTTTGTGCAAGACTCACTCATGCTCATATGCCCAATTATCAGACTAACTGACTCAAGGTGACAACAATTCATGACCAACAGTAGAACAGTAACTGAACCTCTGCTTCACACTTTCCGTTTAAGAGTGTGTGTGTGTGTGTGTGTGTGTGTGTGAAAGAAAACATGACTGTTTTGCTGCATGTTACAACAACGACCTATATCTGTGATCTTCTGTCTGTGGAGTTTGATATTAAAAGCACAGGAGACAATTACTTACTCTGGACAAAGGTTTTCTTTATATTAAGGCCAGAATTTACACTATAATGTAGCCTGTGTGTTATTGTAACTTAAGAAGTGTGAACAACATGTGTGACTGTACACAACATGTGTGTGTGTGTCTGCAACTTACGAGGAGCTCCTTCAGCCATCTCTATAGCAGTGATGCCCAGAGACCAGATATCACTCTGAAATAATAAAACATTCATTCACAAGACAAACACACAATCTATACTTAAGAGGAGCAGTGGTAGTGAAGGGTGAACTGAAATATTAACACTACTGATACTGATGTTGTATCAAAAAGATCAATACTTTCATAAAAACAATAAAGGCTTATTTAGCAAGAAAATTTATTTTATAGGCTTTGAAGTGGAAACAATTTTTTTGTTATCAAATACTTTTTAAGGAGAGGAACTATTTCTGAACACAGGCAGACTGTGTGACAGTACACATTAACTGAAATATTTTACTTTACTAAATCACTTCACTAAAGCTACTGCTTAAATATCCTCGAAATGATGATTTCATTATCAGATAAATTCTTCCTAAACTTCATTAATAAGGCCAAACCAGTTTATCCTCAGAAATCACAAAAACTTTCCATTTAGGAGTTATCGACATTAGTATCATTATATGGCTTTAAGTACACTTGGTATTATATTGAAAATAAACAAAATAAATAGTAACCACCGTTCTCTGTTAAATAAGTACTGACTTTATATTAACTTTTGGACTTTATATCAACATCACTCAAATTCAAATGATTTCAGTTTCCAGATGCCATTGAAAGATTCAACTGTAATGTGATCTCAGCATGGCAGCCACCATGAGGTAAGACCTGCTTATGCAAAATAAAACAGATATTTCTGGGCCACTGACTGTAGGTTTCAATGCATGCGTGTCATTTATTTAAAAAATATTTGTCATATTTATTATGCATTTCTTTATGTACAAGACTTTGGATAGCAAACAATGGCTTTAAAATACAAAAAACCCAAAGGAATTCTAATAGTACCAATACTACAGTACCTGTAGACACAAACTCAGACGCCTCTACAGTACATTCATAGACAGAATGTTATTTTACCCTGTAATCATAGGTGGAGTCTGGATTCTCATCACAAGCAATGACTTCTGGGGCCATCCAGTACGGCGTGCCAATGAAAGTGTTCCTTCTGCCTACTGTACGATCCAACTGTGCACTCACCCCAAAATCAACTACAGGGAAAGAGAGAGACAGTGAGAGTGACAGAGGCATTGGATTAATATCATTTATAAGAGGAAAGTGTAATATAATACTAATGCGTTTGCTTACAAATGATCTATTGAAACCTGTTGTGCAGCTATGATGTTTATAAACAGCCATGCAAATTCCATCCTTCTCTTACACACAAACACACTTTTTAACTTCCTCCACACACTCTGCCTTAGGTTGTGGTGTGTGAAGATATTTTTGTCATGGTGTCTGGGCTACATTAATGAGCTTTGCTGCTTTGCTCTAGTTATATGATGTTCTCTAATCAGGCAGGATATAGGCTAGACAACAGACAAAGACACACTCATCCACGCGCAAACGGGGTTACATCACCACAGAATTAGACAAAGCAAATACATACGCAGAATATCTTATAGACCAAAATCAAACAGAATGTGAAAAAATGTGATAAACAGACTCGCCCACTCACCAAGTTTAACCTCTGCGTTCTCCGTAAGCAGAACATTCTGTCCCTTGATGTCTCTGTGAATGACTTTATGAGCATGGAGGTGAGACAGACCCTGAGGAGAAGAGAGACTGTGTTTCCTGGCTGTGTGTAATTAAATATAATTAGACAAGAAACCAAAACACAGGTCAACTCAGGTGTGAAATGCATGCGTATGTCTCACTCTTAATATCTCCCTGCAGATGTAAGCGATCCAGTCTTCTTTCAGTGAGTTGCCCTTTGTGTTCTTCACTAAGTCTGTAACTGAGCCAGCGCCACAGAACTCCATCACCAACTAATAACACATCCACAAAAACAGAAGTGGCTTTATGAAATGGTAAGCTATATTATGCTTTAAAAAAAACAAACATGTTTGTAAACGTGTGTCCCATGTCTTTTTAAATATCAAATTTTAATTCTAAATTATTTCTTAATGTAGCTGACTGTAATTGGTCATATTGTGAGTGCAGGAGTTTTTAGCAGATACAGGATTGGTCAGGAGTCACAGGTTATGCTACGAGCGGGTTCATTGTTCTGAGGAAGCACAGACCCAGAGCTGGTCGTCGTGTCCAGGTGGACTCTTTTTCACAAAGGCCCCGTAGTAGGTAGCAATGTTTCTATGATGACTGTACTTCTTCAGCATGTTAATCTCCGCTTTAATTTCCTCCTCCTCTTCCTCAGTCACATCCATGACCTTTATGGCAGCCAGCTGACCCGTTTTAACATGACGACCCTGAGACAGAATTTAATCAGCATGAAGTATGGAACCTTAATTGTTAGTAAGAGCATAATTCAACCCAGAAGTGCGACAAAGTTCAGATGGCATTCAAGTCACTTGTATAAACTACATAAACATTACAAAAATGATAAACTGAGTTACAACCAAATGTCTCACTAACCATAAACCATATTTCATAGTCATTGTTATACATCATACTAATTGCACACATACCCTCAATAAACTATACACTTATACTACAATTCTACACCACTATATAATCTATATCCTTACTACAGTCTATAAACAACTTACATTACAAACAAAAGAGCCTGAACTATAAATTACACCTAATAAACTCTTTAGGAACTGTTCATGTCATACACTGCAGTTAATTACAGAGGTCTGTATGGTTAAAATCTTTACACTATAGTCACTACACTACCAGTCTTCAAGTATAATGACATCACATGTCTTTAAAGTGACAATTGGTTCCTTAAAGGTGAAGTGTAATTTTTACTTAATTCTATTAATGAGCAGAGGCATAAGTAAGCCAGTTGGAAGCTGATTTTCCAAAAACGCATAAACAACATTGCTGTGTGTTTGAGCAGTCCAACATAGCAACATTGGCTCAACCAATGGCATGAGTTTGTAGCAGGACTTGACCAATGGCAGATGGTGGAAGTGACTAAAATTCTGTTTGGTGGCACTAGTGGCCTATAAATGACACACTGCACCATTAAACTGTGAAATTCTTCTGCCTTTATTCTGTTCTACACACACCACCAATCCTCTCACTTTTATTCCCTTATTCTTTCTTTCTATCATCAACCCTATCAAAACAACCAGTGTGGTATTGACAGGTCTGAGCACAGCAGCATTGACCCTCCATGTCTTATTGAACCACACTGAAGCAATGACATTCACACATGGACTCAGAAAACCTGATTCTACTCCTCTCTTTTGTTACATACCAGCATCTTATAATTTATTTCTTATATGAATATTCCAGATGCATTACTGGTTTCTTCCAAGAACACAAATTTAGCATAACGACAAGAAAGTATTGCATTCTCCTTCCATCTCACCTTGTACACCTGTCCATAGGTGCCATTGCCCACGACCTCCACCAGCTCGAAGATTCCTGCTGGATCCTGGCAGAGAGAAATCATTTTTATTATTGCAAAATCATTTAACCATACAAGCCCAAACACAGTAAGAGGGTTGGGAGAGTTTCTTCCATCTTATTCAGCATTTGTTTTGTCCAGTATGTATTCCATAATTCCTATAATCCTTATAACAAGATTTCAAATTTTGAATAAGTAGTAGTAGTAGTAGTAGTAGAGCTACTGTCTCACAGGACCACAGTGCTACAAAAATGAACATAAATGAACATAATAAGCCATTAAGACTTGTTTCCGAGCATGCATCATGAATTTGGATTGATTTTAATGAGATTTTTTTCCTAAAACAAGTAAAAAACAATTTGCAAACATGGTAGCAGATGGTAAAATGAGAAAATACTAATAACAAAAATGTTTTTTTGAAGATGTTGAAAGCAGCATACCTCCATTTTCTATTACTCTCTAATTTTAACAATCAACAATTAAAAAAACCCCATCTCATTCCCTAAAAGTTTAAGTTTGAAACTATGGATTTATTTTCTCCTCCCACATTAGCGACTCTCCACTACTTATATATTGTAAACATGACAAAGTGTCATGTTTTTACAAACCTTGTGCTTTACAAAGAGAAATAATAAACCCCTTATATAACTGCTACTGTATGACACTTTATGCAGCTCATATGTATGGCCTCAACAGGGAATGCAGCCAAAAACAAGAATGAGTAGAGGGTTAAAAACAGCCAGTGCAGCATGCACGCACAAACACACACACACACATCACACACACACAAACATCACACAGTGATTTAATATGGCCTCAGTACAGCTCTGTGGGTGGACAGGGCTAACGTTCTTCCCAGCAGATACACGTACACATCATGATCATCTCTCTCTCATCTGCCTCCAATAACTGCAATCTTTCTCTCTCTCACCCTCTTCATTTTGTTTTATCTCTTCCTCACTCGATCACAAAGAGATTTGAAGTGCTGAGCTGTAAGAGAGCAACACGCTCTCATGTGAAACATCAGTAAGAAGCAAAATGGAAATGAGAATAAACTCACAGAATGTATAAACAGCATGAGTAATGCGAAATCATGTTTATAATGCCCTCATAATATCCAATCTGAGTCTACAAAGAACATCAGTGGCTAATAACAACATCATTGGCTAATAATATCATCAAGAAGACAGCAGAAATAAAGTGGTCTACATAAATTAGTCTATACACCATTTGTCTGGGGAGGATGGGGGTGACAGGTAAGTAGGAACATGAATAAATTAGCAAATTAATAAGATAAACATATGATGTGAGGAGATGTTAGGGCAACATCGGCAAGCTTTAAAATTCAAAATATGGGCTAAATCTTTAAATATTTGTCAGTGTACTCACTGTATATTCACTGAAAACCCCACAGAAATCATACAAAAACATACTGAAACATTAACAACTGTTGCAGATCATTATGAGTGGTAATAAGTATTTGGCTTTCCTTAATGGTCAATACCTTTTTGAAAAGGTACATTTTTAAACTGCGTCATGTAACAACATCTCCCATAATAACATTGCCCTATGCCTAATTGACTTTTGAAATGTAATGTGTATAATGTCAATGAACAGTATTACCATGTTACAATGAGTTAACAGATAATTGAGCATCTGCTATATTAGCTGTAAAATACTTAGTTTAAGGTTGGAGAAAACAAGAAAATAATTGAAAAATATTCTTAACAGTACATTCAATTATCTTGAGACAGAACATACAATTATCTTGAGACAAAGCCATCAGACCAAGGTAATGTTCATCATAGCTAGCCTATGGTTATCAATAATTAAGCATTACTACCAGTCTCGATCAAGTTTCATCACTAATCTGTAACCTCATGAAAGCAGCTACCAACAACACTGAAAAGGAGCTAATGCTTATCAGTGTATTAACACAACAAACATCTGGCTTTAATTGCACCTGCTCTTTACATTATTTATTTGACAGCTGTAATATTGATAAGCCAATGACAAGCTTCTGTTACATTACACAGAATGTTTTAGTCATCTCTAATCAAGCAATGCTTGTGTTGAGAATTTTTGTTTGATGTTTTGGTTTCTGTTAGGATGTCATTAGCCTACTGGCTCATTTACATAAGCAACCTACCTAACCTTCATATGGTTACTATTTTATGCAACAGAAATATTTAAAGATATGATTCTACAAAATAGATTGATTCACACATTATATAATAAACATCTGTTTCCCATCTGCGTAATGTGATGCTCAGTATACGTCTGACATTCACTGTGATCCAAACAAAAACTGAAATCGAGATGGCCACAGGTGACTTGTAGAGCAGGCTAGTTTTTTTCATGGTCAAATACAATGATAAATAAACTGCCACGGTTGTACTAGAAGGTCAAATGTAAGGCTGCCCTCTTCTGATAGTCTATAAGTGTTCTGCTTCCCTAACTGTGTATAGATAACAGTGTGTGAGACACACACAAACACACACGTTTGTGTATATGCAGTATGTGGGTGTTATATAGGACAACTATCAAACAATGGGCTCAAGTGAATCATCCTCTCTCTCTCATTTCTGGCTTATTCATAGGTGTCTGACAACATCAATCACAAATGCATTTAATATCAACATATATCATTTATAAATGGCAGGAAAAGGAAACAATCAAGCACCCTCCACAAAATTAACTTTGTTTAGAAATGACAAGTCTAGTGTTTTACTTCCTTTAAGGGTGCAGTTTTACTATTCCAGCATACCTGGTTAAGGTAATGGACATATATGGACACGAACAATAGTGAAAATATGTTTTTGTTAATGACAGACAGTTACCTCATCTATATGCAGGAAGTCACCCTAATGGTGAGAGCATTGAGCCCTGACTGGATTAGCCACCTGCTAACATACCACTAGGCTATGAATAGATTAGCCTTCTGCTCACATTTGAACTACATAGGAACTACTGTATTCTGACATAGATCCCTCCACCTAATGTCTACTGCCATTTGGTCAGTATAAAATTGTGAATGTTCATTAAACACATAATTAAGGCACTTAAAGAAAATAACACCCACTATATCGTTAAATAAATAATTATTGGGAAATAATAACTAGAACTGTTGACGGTCCCCATTGAAAGTTACAGAGTTACAGTGATGTGTAGCAGGGTATTCCCCATATAACAAGAAACCTATTCTACTGTTTCAGTGAAAGACTATTTGGTGACAACATTTATTTAAAAGGTAGGCCCTCCCAAACCACAGCTCTGTGTTTGTGTACTTGAGTGAGTGAGTGAGTGAGTGAGTGAGAGAGAGACAGAGAAAGAGACTTGCTTACATAGAAAGCTATACTAAACACTAGAATGATTATCTTACACAATACAGGCCCAAAGACTCACCTGTTCGCAAAAAACTAACCACAATCCACTGACACACCTTTCTAAGCCTTTAAGTTGGTCAGTAACAGCACTTAATCGTTTATAACTCTTCCCTTTCGCATGTCTTCAAAACACATAATATTGGCAGTGATTATATTTTTATGGATTATTTGCCGTGAGAAGGCCTCTGGCAGGTGCATGGAGGTGATCATACAGCACACACGCACACACAAACTCACCCGCAGGGCGGCCAGGTCGATGTCATCCAGACTCCGCGTAGGTGCGTTTTCTGACATTTTTACAGCGATTTCTACAGGCAGCGATGATCAGAAACACGCACTCCAAGACGACTGTTACTGGGATTTATTTTTCACAATGTTTATTTCAAAGGACAGCTCATAAAAACTTGCGAGGTTCCTGGAGAAACATTTGGCTTGTCCCCGCCGCTGCCAGTTTAACCGAGTGCAAAAACAGCTGCAGGATTTCTGCCGATAAAAATGTTTATATATTTGTAGCGCAGTACAAGTGGTCCTTCAAGGCCAAGTGATCCTGATCTTCAGACGAACGCTAGCAGAAAACGATCGAGAGCTTGGGGGGCATTTATAGATGATATAAATTATCTTACAATCCTAAAGCTTGCATGGCAGCATTTACATGAGCTTGAAGTGCCGCTCGGATCCGATCAGACGTGCCACACTGCGCTCCCTCTCCACTCTCATTTTGGCAGCACTGCGTAAACTAAAACAAACCAACCCAACGCTAGATTTCTACATATACGAGCAGTACAATCAGAAAAATGTCAACAGAAATCAGAACTTTAACATAAGTAGGAAGCCGAGCACCTAAACAGCAGCGCTCGTGATATCCGCGTCAATCTGCCACAACCGTCATGTTACGGCGCAACCCACGCACACGCCTCAAACAGGATTTCTAGCTCGAATTTGCTGCCAGTGCTCGCCTTAACAAATGCCCGCAGTTTTCTGAAGTCTCTAAAACGTGTAACGGATTAAAAAACGCGACGCCGTTGTCAAAAACAAGAAGTGTTTACGTCGAATAATATTCCGCCCGCCTGGCAAACTTTCATTCTCCTGCCGTTGGTCAGCCTGCCGGTTGTGCGCAAACCTCCGCCGATTTGTTGGAGAGAGGAAGAGAGGGGGAAGAACGGAAAATCATAAGCAGTCCCTTGATTTCAAACCGGACCCTTTATTCCATAGACTTGTCACGATGCATAGATATTATCATTCAAATGTTTATTTTTTTTCAAAAACGAGTCGATTGAGGACTTTCAAAAATCAACTTTTTCCGTTTGTTGTCATGTCTTATGTTTTGGTGCTTCAGATTGAACTTCTTTCTCCACTGTGTTGGTACGGTCCTATTCGTATACTTCTGCTCGCTGTGACGTCCCCGCTGCACTCTATTTTCCAAGCGTTTTCATTTTTTCTTTCCCCCCATACTTCTCTTGTCTTCCTGGACTGGAAGTGCTACGGTGCTGCAACAGGGACAAACTACCTAGGTCAATCTATTTACAATGGAGACAGGTGGTGCCAGGGTAATACCACACCACCAACTATTGTAGTTACACCCAAACACAAGCACACACAACAGCAAATGACGCAATCCACTAGATGGATATTTATTCAGATCGATCGTTTAATGGCTTGCAGGAAACTATTAAATGGTGATATTTAATCAAAATAAGTATGGCTTACTTATGTCCGTTGTCACATTTTACTAAGGTCAAAACAGTAGCAATAACATGGAAATAGCGTCAGGATATAGACACTGATTTAAAAAAACAACATTTTGCAGTTTATAAAAAGCAAACATGATTGCTTGATGTGATTGGAATGTAACCGGATGTTTTAGTAATATATTCAGTGGTCAAAATCATTAACATTTTTCAATATGCAAGTCAGGTCACATACAGCTTTCTATATTATTTGTATAACGTTAGTAATAACTGTTTTTTCAAGTCATGTTAAAATGGGACATTGACAAAAGTAGCTTTGCTCCTCTGGCCTTTAGTCTGCTCCACTTGTTTTGACACCCCTCCAAAAACAGAAAGTGGAATCTTCTGGACCGCTGACATTATTACATAACAATAATTTATCCTGGTTGTCATGGTGACGGGGGGTGATAAATGTTGAGCTGTGACTCCCCCTGAATATCTCACTATTTTCGCTTTCCCACCTTGATCCCCCATAACACCTCCCCCTAACTGTTTAAAAACATCATAATTTACCTGACCATGTACACCAACACCCCCTCATCCCTGTTCTTTCAGCCTGTTCAGATTTATGGTTTATCTATTTTTCTTGCTTCTCAATCTCTTCCTCTCTCTTTCGTTCGTTCTCTCTAGCTCTCTCAGCAGCCAAGACCAAGTCAGCTCTTTAAACCGTCACCATAACAACCACAAATGTTCTGACAGATTTGCTGCCACTGCATTGAGAGGTGTAGTGCAGGCAAAAAAAAGAGAAATAAAGAGAGGGAAAAGAAGATAAAACTATGCCATCCGCCCACACACATTCACAACAATAAATGTATGTTATGTTCCTCCGTCATCAGAAACACTGCACTTGCACTCTCTCTCTCTTTTACATCTCTTCTTCCCTCTCTCCTCATTCCGCCCTCGACATGCGGCATTTTACATTCTCTGCCATCTTAAATACTTGGATCATACATTCGTGAACATAATGACCATTACAAAACATCTATGTAATTCCTATTTCACCTATGCAATGAACTGAATGTTATTGTTATTTTCATAAAATGTGCATTGCCAAAGTGCATCGTGTACATCTCATGGTATAAAGAAAACCCACAAACATTATTATGTGTTTGTACATAGTACTGTGGTTAGTGGTCAGAGCTAAGTATTCATTACATTAGTTTAAATTAAACCGAATGATAAGTGTGATTTTCATCATTCTATAACCACAGCAGCTTCTAGCTCAGTTAGTTCAGATGATGTGTGATATGATGTATTCTCATCATTAGTTTCACTGCTACACTAAAACACACTGTTTTCCCGCTATGTCCACACCTTCATAGGAACCATTCTTTCCTTGCTTTTAAGTGGTGAAAGCAGGTTCTCCTCACACAGGAAAGCAACAGGAAATGGACCAGGATGCCCCTGACGGCCTGAAGTTCCTGATTGCCTGGAGTTCCTGACCAGCATTTCCATGGTCGGTGAGGTTCTCAGGATTCACATGCCCCAGTAGGTCCTTCAAGTTGTGAATGGAGTCAAGAGGAAGACATCGGAAGACCTGCACCACAAAGACAAGACAGGAAAGAAAAGACGCTGATCTTATGCCACAATCCAATGTTTATTTTAAACATAAAAACATTTTGGAAATATAAACCTTAACTACTTCAACAGCACCATTGAAATGAAAGAGATTAGCACATTGAGTGTAAATATATGGGCAATGTTACCAGAGAAGTATAGGGGAGCTATTGTATGAAGGTTTTACTGCAAGACTACTTACAACCTGCAAATTACAGTAATTACAGGTCTTGTCGTAGTTTAGACCTGCATATCTAGTGCATTAGACAGTTCAAACAACAGTTAACACGGTAACTGTATAAAAACCATTAGTTAAGGACATCAGAAGAATGAATGGAAGAGTCATATGGGGGTCTGAAACATTCTGAACCCTGGTGAAAACAAACTCTGTTCCTCACTTTCTCATAGATTGCAGCATTTAATTGGGCAATTTTGTTCCAAACATTGTTGAAGCACGCTGAGGATAGAAGATGACTTCAAAAATTAGATGAAAACTAAGCTTAGTCTAACAATAATGCAGGTTCCAGTCTCTGCAATGAAATCAACTTAGTTTACAATTATTAAACACTTTCAAACCAAATTATTATTTAGTTAAATTATTAATTTCTATCATCCTGTCACTCCAGTCTTTAGGCACATCACACTAAGAGAAAATAAATCTATATAAAACTCAAACATAAATTTAAAACCATTTAGAATCTGTGATTTTGCATATTAGTGCTGAGTCAACACAGTAATATAAAAGGTGTTCATAAACTTATAGGCTGATTTAGCACACACCAGTCTGCCCCAGGGGTAGCAATACTGCAGAAAGTCTTACACGAATACAAATGCAAAATGGGCAACCACAAACCATTTGCTATCAGATAAGAAGATTAGAGTGGATCCAGAGACATCATTTGAGGTCATATCCCAAGGCCAGCAGTGAAAGGTGCTACAGACACGCATTATTTGAAGCATCTCACTGTTTCCCTTGGCAACCAAGAGATGTTCTGGTAGCTGGCAGTATGGAACGCATCGTGCCAACACAAATTGCTTCACTCACACATGCACACCTCTTTCACTCACACACTCCTACACAGCTAGGAAAGAAAATTACACAAAACAATAAAAGCTGAGGTGCTTCACTGCACAAACACAGATCCATCAGAGCAACTGTGACACTCTGACATTGTATGATATTAAGACCATTATCAAGGCATTTCATGTAGAGACATGCACCTGGGAAAAGTGATTGGTTTTTGATTACTAGAATGGCTATTAAACATTGCGTATTTCAATCACTGCTCATATCTAAGCATTTTTGTGCCTATAATTCCTTACATTTATTTAGAACTTTCTGGATATTTACACTTAAAGTATTTTATAGCACCTTCATGGAACGCCTTCCTATAGTGGCGAGTGTTTAGTGTTCCGGCCTGGTGCTCCTTCTCCATTCATGATTGAAATAACTCTTTTATCATCCTTCACCAGCACGGCCAGCTCACTGTCGTGACTACCCAGCATGCTCCTGTAATGTTGGCTGACCCTGATAACAACAGGAGAGGAAGGACAGTTTGAAGCACTTTATATATAAGCTACACTTCCACTAACCACCAGCTTGTAGAGCTCATCTTCCTTATAGAAATAGTGCTGTAAGAATCCTAGATCCACAGAAGGTCATATCTGATGAGCAGCTGTACATTGTTGCATTCATTTCACGTCACATTGTCTAACCGATGATGTAGCAACGGTCATTAGCAATGAGGTCTTTGCTGTGTTCAGTAATAGGACAATTGCCGAGCTGAGCATGTGTGTGCAGACCACATATAAAAATATTTTGCGTCCAGTCATCCTGCACTGATAAAAATATGCGCCAGTCATTACAACAGTAAGTGGTGAACCATTCGTGTGATTGGTTAATGGGTTGAATGATATATGATATATACATGGCGGAGTGAAAAGGAAAACAATAATGATTAACCTAAATCATTAAGAGCCTCTTAAACACAGGGAAGGCTGAAGATTTAGCTGAAGATTTTGACAGATTTAGCACATGACAGAATGCGAAAATGTACCAGACTGTCAGAATAACAGACAGCTAAATAGATTTGTGTCAGACACCTACCTCATTGCTTCAATCCTGACAGAATGGGGTGTTATCTATTAATTGTCCTACATAAATACAACAAATACATGCATGTAGATGTGTTTGGGTGTGTGTGAGTGTTTGTGTTTGTGTGCACCTCTAATAAAGTGCAGTATTGCCTGAATGGCATTTCCTCCTCCCTGACTAATGTCACCCTCAACTTAAAGCCGGGCGGCAGGGGAACTGTAACAAACACCCTGTACTTCTTCCCTTCACTATACTATGACACACACACACCAGAGATACCAACATCAGCATACACTTCATCCATGAAAACATAAACAGTAAACACAGGAACTAAAAATTTGCATAATATCTGGTTTAAAATTAATTTAAATCATACAAACTGTCTACTTCCAATAACTTTTACTCCAGTGGAAAATTTACCAAGTTTATCTGGAATGTCTAAAGGTTTCTTATTTTCCAGACCTCCATACGAGATACAGTATACAGTACGTATACAGTATGAAATATTCCTCAAACAATCACTTACCAGCAAAAAGAGAAATGAAGAAAAAATCTAGATATCTTCAAGATATCAAAACAAGATATATTTTGTGTCTCTCAGTGGTGTTTGCACTGAGAGACACAAACTCATCTTGTTTGCTGATGCTGCTAGTGACCCAATTACACATTTGGGTAAAAAACTAGACATCTTAGGTAGGTGTGGAATAAAGGTAATTTTGGACCCAGACTACACCACACATTATACAGTATCTCACTGAGTTTTGGATTATTTTCACACAGATTATACACCTGTGAGCACGTAGGATTCTTTGACGATAGCGTCCCCAATGGTGTTGTGCACGCTCTTCTCATCTGAGCAGCTGATGAAGAACTGATTCTGAGAAAGAAGAGGAACAGCGGGCGCTTTGTCTCTGGGCTGAATCTGACATCAGATACTGTAATAATGTGATGACCTGAGTCAGCTGAGACCCATCTAGCTGAAGTTTTGAGCTGCTGCAGTATTTGATGTATTCATTGTTAGATAATTTGTGATCTTTGTAAAGGTTTACAATCTTCTCTAATGTTCACAATGTTTTTGTGGCGTTCCTTTAGTAAACGAATATTGCATAGCAAATAAAGCTTTTAAAGTCTTAAATAATTTTGAAAATAAATGTCATTATTTCAACATGGTGTTAGCATTTACAGTAATGTTACTGATATGTTTTCATTATATTGTCTTTTAAGGACACACATGACATGAGGCAGAGGACTGTTGTGTGTTTTCCAGCTGACTGCAGTAGAATCACATGATCCGAATAGAAAAGAACACTGCTTACAACTCCACAACAGTGAGAGTCTGTGTGTGGACGGAGTGCCTGCTGGGCTATGTGCATGTGTGTATGTGTGCGTGCATATTCAGTCTTAAGGTTCTGTCAACATTCTCTGAAAGAAAACAAAAATGAATAAATAATTTAGGTATAATTTGAAATTAGATGAGCTTGTTTGAAGCAGTTGTAAAATGACCATAAACCACCCCTGTGAATATGCACTCTACATAAATGCACCAATATACTGTGTTGCTTGGCAACCACAGGTAGCATAGAGTTAGAATAATGAACAATATTACTTGCCGGAGGAATTGCATAATCTAATAGTTATAAATTATTAAAATAATAAGAAAATAATAGGAATTTAATAAACTGTAAAAATCACAGCAACACATACTGTCTGGGCTTACTGCTTTAATTAGATGTTACACCAATGACTGAACTTCAACTGACCATATAGTTATACATATAGCAATTTTAAAAACGCCCAAGATATTGCTCTGAGTTGCTGAGAGACGAAGTTGCTGTAATGTTTTCCCAGCCACAAGAGGGCATAAAAGCTCAAATCTACTTTATCCTCACACTGCATCTGACGTAAGTTCGGTAAGGTGAACTGCAGAACTGTCCACTGTATCAGAAAGAGACAGGAATACCGGTAAAGATAACAGAGAACAATGGAAAAAAGAGATTGTTATATGAAAATGCATCAAGAGTTCATTTAAAAATTTTAATTGTATCATGTCAATCCAAACCCACATGCCGTTATTTTTTCATGGAACACAAAAGGGAAAATTTAGAAGAATTTTCACACACAGTTTCTGTGTGTAAAAACCTATTTATCTAATAGGTTTGTAATGAACATTACAAAATCCATACTTTAATGATCATCATCATTATTTACTGATAATGTACATGTAGGGTACATTTGTTATTATGTCATATTATTTGTCATCAAAGACAAAATTCTTAAAAATCTTTTTTTTCACAGAAGTCAGTCAATCAAGGTGAGTAAATAATGACACAACTTCCTTTTTTTGGTTTACTAATTCAAACTTATCGCATACACTCAAATCTGCAGTTATATAGTGTATTATAAGTATACAGTACACCCAGTACACTTATACCTCTTGGTCTGCCTCAGCTGGTCTTTTGGGGGTGTGGACATCACACAGCTTGTGTGTGACTGTCACCCCACCTCCCAAAAGCAGGGTCCAGTCCACCCACAAAGGCCACTGACTGGTCAACTGCAACCATCTTCTCATGATGGGCCCAGAGAAACACAACTGAGGTCACATGATCAGGGAGATGCATCATCTAGACAGAAGAAATACATACTGTAAAAACAAAAAACAGGAAGCGTGGTCATGTTTTCCATTATATTCCAAAAACTGGAAGGCAGAAGAAGGTAGTAAAAAGAAGTAACAAAGAAAAGGGTGTGGTTGTGTTTAGTTAAGACTTAACCCTTCTAATAGTGCATTCAATCCCATGCACACGCAAAGCTGATACACGCAGACAAGCACAATTTTGCAGGAGATCTATGAAAAGTCAGTCTGCTTGCAAACTCTTCTAATGATATAATTTAAAATGCACCTGCAGCCCAATATATTGTGGGTTGAAGTGTTTGTAGAGTAATCAAGCCTATTCAAGTAATTGTTTTCATAGTAAATTTCACAATACATACAGTTTCAAAGCAGCTTTACTGGAAAGCAACCCTTAAGAAATAAAGAGAGCATTAAAGAAATGAAAGGATAATAAAAGAGGGTAGGGTAGGAATTAGGACAAAGAGTAGCAGAGAAAGGCAATGTGTAGTGTATTAAACGTTAATATTGGGGTGTAGGTTCATCAGTGTTTTCTTGCAGTAACCACTGTTAATACCCAGAGCCAGTTCTGCTTGCTTATACAGGAACACACACACACCTTCACTCCCTGTTCCTAAAAAAGCACACACAGACCAGTGAGAGGGTACATAAGGTTTATCCATTAACATATTGTTAATTTGTTGCACAAGTTTGAGGTCTTCTCCACCGTGACGTTGAGATGTAGCTTTGTCACTCAAGACACTTAAGGAAACTGCACAAAATTATTAAAAAATCATACTATTACAAAAAGCTGCAAGCAGGTTAATGTTTAAGAAGGCAACACATGATATTAAAAACCAAAGGTATATAAATTTAATAATCTGGGTACAAGATAATCTGTATAATTGCAGTTATTTTGTCTTGTGGATATACCTAAATATTTGTTATGTAGCTTTAGAACTGTATCAAATAAATAATCAGCTTTTCCCTTTAAAAATGGTAGGTAATACACAGATTCTGTGAGGGTTATGTACACTTCTGAGAAAGAGGGAATGAAAATGTATGTATACAACTGCTTTTAAATATATGAATTATAATGATTATAATTATAAATATTAACCTTCACAACTGAGGAACTTAAACAATGAAAACATATTACTGTATACCTGAACAATTACAGATATTGTATGGAGCACTTACGACCAATCAGTAATAAAGATCTCGTCCTTGGCCTGTTTCAATGCATCATCCAGGTCTGAGAAATACCCTTGACTTTTAACATACCTGTCGATCAAACAGTGAACTTGTCATTCAGCCAGTGCATATTTTATTCCTAAAATTAGACAATCAATCAATGTTTCCTAAAAGAAAGTGCACACATAACCATATTACATAAACACACACACCACGTGAGAGTATCTGGCCTGGGTGGGGCAATGCTGTCAAAACAATGAGTCTGAAGGAAATCACAGCATTCTTAAAGTCTTTGAATCTCATGACTCCACCACTGAGCCTGTCTTTAGTTACTGCATTTAATCACCAGCTTCCTGCAAGACGCACACACACCAGCTGCAGTTACACAAAACTATAGTGTCTTTGTAAAACAGTCAGTCAGATCAGTCCTGGAGGTAGGAAGGCTTTCTAATCTTGGTCATAAGACAGTTTTAAGTCTTCTGTCTTCTAAGTTTGATTCCAATGACCAGCGAATGTCCAGAGTTTAGCTCCAACCACAATAAACCACACCCAAAACAAGCTAATCAAGGTCAATGATTATGTAAAAAATATAGGAGGTGTGTTTGTTCAGGGTTGGAGGTTAACTGCAGGACTGGACTATAATCCCATTAGTGCACTGTTTACCTGCTAAAGCAGACTCCATGCTTGGTATCAATGTAACATCGGCCAACCAACACCTTCAGGTCAGGATGAAACAGCAGAATATATGACACCATAGCAGGTACTTAATTAAATATTAACTTACTAAATATTAATCCATATTAAAAAGTGAGTAATGTGGTGATGGTACAGAAGCTTTAAGAAGTTTGTCATTTTAGCATCACCAAATGCAAAAATAATGGCTGCTTTCAAACAGGCTTTCTAAACACAAACAAATAATCCTTCCCATTGGTTCAGCCAACATTGTCAGTCTGGCAATGTTTTGATAGAACCACAGAGCTAGTGTATACAGTATACTTTAACAGATATCAACCTACCAATGTTTAATAATTGTCTCTTGATGTTAGGCTGGGATATGAAAACGTATTTTTATATGGAAATAATTTAACACATGCTTTAAAGTGTCCTTGAGGAAGAGTGAAAGGAAAGAGGTGGTATACCCGTTGTGCAGGGGGAAGCAGAGGTCAGGCCGTGCAGATGGGAGGGAGGTCCAGATGTGCAGGACCAGTCAGTCAATAACCTGGTGGTGATTTGGCAAGCCTTCTGAATTAGAACATACTGCTTAGGGTATATGGGGAAATAGTCCAGAAGATGGACATGTGCACAAGACAGTTTATGACTTAAAGAGGTAACAATTGGAAGGATTTGTTTAGAGAAGACATGATTCACTATGTAAATAAATACAGTGTAGGGAGGAAGTCCACACTCTGATCAGGCTGGTCTGACAATCAAGACCACAATTCCGAACTTTAATTTCTGTGTGGGAATAATTATAATGAATGCACATAGGCAGGATTGAAATTACCCAAACACTGCAATTACAGCGATTACCCAAACGCTGAAAATCATTATCAGTCAAGGCCAATTTTCTACATTTTATAAATTGCAGCTCTTTCTTTTGTTAGATGTATGTCGTTCATCAGTTTTTACTATGAAGGACAATGAAGGGATGGGCAAATTTGCACCTGTTTTCCAGGAAACCTGACTGTTTGGCCATGCAAAAGCTATCAGGCAAACTCTGACATACATTTCCTCTAATGGCTACTAAAACTTTAACTCATTCAATCTGTAATAGGTTGAGATTTTTTGTCATGTATTTCCTGACATATTTTGGGATGCATTTAAAACAATTTGTTGGTTATAATTTCTTTTATTTATTAAGTGAAATTTGTGTGGCTGAAAAAAATGGTCAATTTCCTGATCTGTGATAATTAATTTTGAATTGGATTACACAAAACCTTCCAAAATTTTACCATATTTTCTGTAGATGCGACACAGACGAGGTTTATTACTGCAACATGAAGAGCAGCATCTTTTTACAAAATGCTGGGGCGTACTCGAGGAGCAACAGTTTAGTGTAAACAGACAGCACACTTTTGATTTTCACATTCGATAATATACATGAGAATGCAGCGAATGTACACACAAGTTTTGACCCCAGGAAGCAAATATTAAAACCTGGCCGGAAATTAACAGTTTAAGTGCAAGGGCTGACAGTACAAGAAAGGTGGTGAATGCGAGTGTTCCTGTAGCTTAGTTAACAGAACATTGCAAAGTTTGTGGGTTTGATTCCCAGGGGAGCACACATACTGACAAAATGTATAACTTGAATGTACTGTAAGCCGCTTTGGATAAAAGCGTCTGCCTAAACGCTTAAAAAGTCACAGATGCCAAAGTTACTGTAACTTTTGCAGTTAGTCCAGTCCCTTTTCAATTCACCTAGACACCTTCTACTTATCTAATAACAAAGAAAATACAAACTAAAAACATTAAAAACTAAAAACCCCTGTTGTCAAGATCTTTTCCTCAGGGCTGTGTACACGTTTTTTACTGTGTGGGTGATTATTCAAAAGTATTCAAAAAAGACAAAAGGCGTTGTGCTGGAGTGAGGGTGGAGCCTGGTGAATCCATGACAATATCTATATTTTAGGATTAACATAAATTATGAAAGTGGGGTAACTCATGTAAAATGGTTTTCAGCACATTACTGTATGTTAAAACATGAGACATGTTTTAACATACATTTTACATGTTAGAGTAAAATTGGTAACAGAGCTAACAAAAGAATCAGATTGAGCTTTACTCAGGATATGCCAGTTATTTTATTTTAAGTTTTAGTGCATACATAACAATTATATACAGTATATTGGATAATAAATGTTTAAATGAGTTCTTAGAAACAGACATAGTGTTTGTTTCATGAGTGTTTGCTCAGCATATCTTAAGACAGCGTGAATTATGCAAATTTATTTATTCATTCTATGGCGAAATATTTATTAAAGAAGTTAACTTAAGGCAAAGTCAAAATTGCAAGTAAGTAAAATAAAAAGAAAGAGAAATGTAAGTAATGACAGATATAAACGAGACTGACATGCATCTATATGTAAACCTAATACTAGAAACTGCAACTGTAAAAAGTGACTTCTAAATAACGGAAGTCATACAGTAAGCGCTAAATATAACATACTGTTAATGGTAACATATTGTAAACAGAGATGGCAAAGGGAGTTAGCAGCATTTTTTATCTGCTATGGTGGTATTTAGTTTTGATGTTGGGCTTATTTATGTCGTATAATTTTACAAATTTAAATAATATTGTTTAAAGTATAAGCAAAATTGACACTTCTCATAAAACACCCCTAGTGTATGTAGTTCTAAAAACAAGTGCATTCACAACATGTAATCAGAGTACAAAAATTTTGAAAATGTTAACAATGCATAGACATCCAAAGTCCCTAATATCAAATATAAGACAGGATATAAAGTCAAAGCATACTGTTCAACTCATGTGCTGCTTATCACCAGCTGTAAATCCTCTATTTTATGTGGTAAATAAGCAGACATAAGTGTTGTCATTCTCGCTCACTCCACACTATGACGTCACACTTTGAGTCATCAGAGCTTCTACTCTGGAACATACTTTTTGTTCTCCCATGGAAAAGGGTAGTCGGGTGCCTGATTATAGTGACCCATGAGGAAGATGGCCACAGTGCCAACGGAGAATAGTAGGATAGCTGCCCAAAAGCACACTTTATCAATCATCTTACCAATTAGTACCCAGCTCTCCATCTCCTAAGAAACAAGAGAGAAAAGAACAACAACATAAAAAAATAAATGGCATGGATGGAGACACAAGTCCTTAGAACACAGATACAGTCTTTAGAATGTTTATGAAAGTGTTCTCTTGCCGGGACACTCCTGCACTTATACAAACACACACACTTACAGATCCAATGTCGTTCTGCTGCTTAGTAGATTCAGCAATGAAGTTACAGGCATCCACACATTCTTTGATCTCAGGGGCTGTCTTAGCCAGACTCTTGTAGAGGTTTGCCGTACTGCTCACATCAATTTCATCCACTAGAGGGAGACAAACACACACACTTGTTTCTATGCCTTATGGGGACCTTCCATAGACATAATGACTTTAATACTGTACAAACTGTATATTCTATCCCCTAACCCTCATAGAAACCTTTTTGCTTTATTACATTTAAAAAAAGCATCATTTAGTATGTTTCATAATCAGTTTCCCTCGTGGGGACCGCTGGCTTGTCCCCACAATGTAGGTGTGTGCGACTTTTACCATCCTCGTGGGGACATGTGGTCCCCACAGTGGTAGAAAAAACATGTACACACACAAAGCATTGAAATACAAAGCCTACCTCACTGATCTCTCACATTTAGGAGCTTACATATCTTATCAGCAGTTTCTATATAAGTAAATATGAAAAATGTATTGTTTTCATGTTACTGTTCTTATTGTGAACAATTCATTATTTATTCCAAAATGTTTGTCTTCATAAACTTTAATCAGAATATGCTCTTCTTCTAAACCAACTTTTCTTTTTTTTGTGGTCATTCAGATTATGTGGATAACAAATATTGGGTAATGTTAACCAATAACCAAATAGCTATTTAGGTACTGTTTAAGCAAAACCCACAAAAACAAGGCCACTTACTGCCTGCAAAACTCCAGTTTGGTTTGGCTCCATTTAGGCAAACAGTGTCCTCTTGTTCTCTCTTTACTCAATTCCCAATAGATAAAATTGAATCCCGCCCTACATTTTGTTGTTTTAGTTGAAAATATGTAGCATTACAGAAGTAAAATGTTGCAACATTAGCCTACCACATTAGTTCAAATGAATTGTGTTCCTCTCCTGAGTATATTCCTATCACCGGCAACATACATGCAACCTTATATGTCATAGTTCACAATACACATACACAATTATGTTAGAAACGCCTTAGGTACTGTTAGCGTTTGTATTTGTCCTGTTTAGTGAGCGTGTTACCAATTGTTCGCATGAGCCCGTGTCTCTCTCTCTGTTTGTCAAACATCATCTCACTGCGTGGCTGTTTCAAAACATATTCCTCTGCCCTCTGCATCAGTCCAAATGAACTGCGCCTCCTCTCTCTCATTTCATACGGCCCACCTCCTGGCTCCTCCTCCTCCAGAAATGAGGTCATGCCGAGGAAACGAGGGACCACCTCAAGAAAGATCTAATAGTGGATGATATAGGTGAAGTAAGAGATGTTAATATACAAGTTAGTTTCACTAGAGAACTCTATAATATTATGGTAAAGCAGCACAGACACACATGCTTGATGGTGTGTGACATGTTGTGTGTGCTGGGACTGCGGAGGGAGAAGTTGAGGACAATGATGCAGTTGGTGACGATCAGTGTGGTCATAGACATAACGAAGATTAAATACCTAAAACAGAGTGAAAGAGAGAAATTAGACAATTAGAGGCAGACAATTAAGTTGAGACAAATTAAGTTTGGATGCAAACTAGTCTACATTATCATTTATGCATTTGGCATATATAAATTGACATTTTTATATAAATGCAACTTACAGTAAATTCAAGTTATACATTTTGTTAGTACATGTGCTCCCTGGGACTCAAACCCACAACCTTTGTGCTGCAAATGCAATACTCTACCAACTGAGCAGACTGGTCTAACAGATACTATTTTCATCAGTGCATAATTGAAATGACTAAACTGTCTTCAGCAGTGTCTCTAAGCTGGTGGGTCTTGGACAAAATGCAATGATAAATACAAATAATTAAATGCTAGGAAGGAGAAAACATTTTTAATGTTTTGTTCGTGACACGAAAAGCCTGAAGCAAAACCAAAACTACTGCTCTATACACTCTCACACACACTGACACTCACTTGCCAATGAGAGGCACAGAGAGTGACGTTTCTGGAATCTTCTGACCAATCAGGATGAGAAACACAGTCTGAGCCAACAGTACTGAAATGGACACAGTCAACTTCTGCCCTCCAGCTAAAAGTGACAGAGCCAGAAAGAGTCAGAGCTAAACACAAAGACATTGTGTACAGAGACAGAATGCAGAAAGAAAAATGACAGACACCCCGTCTGGCAAAACTGACAAATGTTAACCTTAAAACCTTGTGTTTAATTGTGCACAAACACACCTTTAGCAGGTAGAAAAAAGGCCAGAACGACCAGCGAGGAGATGAGAGAACAGGGCAGGATAATGTTGATGATGTAAAAGAGTGGTTTTCTCTGGATGATGAGATTAAAATAGACCTCCTGGTACTCCAGATCATCTGGAGAGTAACGTGGATTGGTCAGTTTGCGGGCAGGGCGATGCTTGATTGCCCACTCTCCATTCTCTGTGCAGGCCGTGTGGTTGAAACAATAGAAAAGCAAGACGTGATTGGATGAGCTTTCCTTTTAGTGTTAAATGTGATGTGCAATACAAAGTACTTGTTTACTGTTACCATGTCTGTGATACACAGCTTATTTTATTTTCAGTGTGAAGCTTTTATGAAGTCTTGTGTGTGTTTCATTGTCCCTGACTCTCTATTATTACCTGTTTTTTATTCTTTTGGGATTTTAAAACACTTCTCTAAATTTTCCATAGAGTAAAATTTTGAACGTGAGTTGGACTTTGTATAAAAATGAACAGTTTATCTAAAATTGTTTCACCCTCATTCTTCAAACCCATATTACTTTTTGTTGGGGAAGAAATGTAGGTCAGCACATAATGACAACATTTCATTCATTGGGTGAACTACTCATTTAAATCAACAAATAAACTCCATTCCACTTGATAAAATACAATGTGTGAAGAATGAATAGTAACGTGTGCGCATGGCACCTGTGAAGGCCTCGGGGTCAATGTCCACCCACTCAATAGGCTTCCCTGTATCTGCATCTTCTGCCAATACCATATCAATTTCATTTGCACTGTATGTCTGAGACCTACAGATATACAAACCAACAGAAGATTTATAATATACAATTAGCACAACATTAAAAATAACTAATAACTAAAATAATCATTTCATCCAAGAAACTCCTCAGGTGGGTCCCAGAGTCCCTGAATCTTGCATTAAAACACATCTCACTCTGTGCCAACCTGAAGACTAGGGTGCAGTTCTGCCAGTCGAAAGGGAAGTAGGTGATCTCAATGGCACAGGTACTGCGGTAAATGGCTGGGGGAAGCCAGTACATAGAGCCATCACTCGAAATCAACACATTAGCATAGTATGCCACGTCAAACTTGCCGTCAATGCTGAAGATAGAATGGAAGAGATGTTTTAGCATTTTTAAAGCATTTTTAAAGCAACTGAAAGAAAATAATGGTTTCTTTACTGCTAACTCACTTATTTTCCAATACTATATCTGGCAACCAGACAGTGTTGTACGGCACACGGATCAGGTCGATGCCATGATACTCAGATGTGTTCCATGCAAGACGATAATCTGACCATTGCTGAAAACCAACAGAGAGAAAGCAGGAAGAGAGTGAGAGAAATTAAATAAAAAAAAATCAAGGAAATAAAAAAAGGAGCATAGTAAAATCTAGACGGAAACATTGAAGAACATACAGTGTGATGGCGCATTACTAAAACTTACAGCAACAGGGTATATTCAGAAAATAGTTATGATGGACAATAGATTTTAACAGAGAGCAACTGAAAGAATAAGGGAAGAAAATTGTGAATAAAAATAAAAGTATAAAAACATGAAGCAGGAGAAAAGAAAAATAGTTAAAAAAACAAGTTTAATGTCTTATTAAATCTTTTTAAAATATTTGACATTTTTAATGAATTAGATTAAAGTCATTACACGGGTTACATTACATCAGGCTGCATATGATTGGATGATGCATTAGTGTTCTACTCACAATCTCAATCCAGACATTTGTAGTAAGAGTTTCCTCTTTTTCATTCTGTTCAGGTATAAGAGGTTTCAAAAGATGTAAATGGCCCATAACTGCATTGTGCACAGTGCCTAATAAATAAATCACTGAACTAAAACTAACTACAAATATTCACACATTACATACCAGTCACATTAAACACCAGAACAATTAATTACACTGCTAGCTCTGTGCACACATACATTAGTAACAATAATGTAAATAATTAATAAAGTTACAAAAACTTGTTTGTGTGTTATTAAATTTAGCGTATATATCTTTTTGCTTATAAAAGTGGATTTATACCAATGCAAAGTGGATTTATAACAATGCATTTAAACACCTGTTTATGCAAATAAATGCATTAATATAAACACACTTAGCTTAAACTTAACAAGCTGTATGTTTTTACAAACGCTCACAATACTGGTCTGTAAACAGGAAGATAAGATCAGTTACCAAAGAGATTAGATTTGTGAGGGTTAACTTGACTTGAACCTTCACTTTTTCGTCAGGGTGTCTTGCTGGCCGAATATTTTTATTGTAGTTCTTAAACTTATCTGCAATCAACTGCGACTCCTCATTCCCACTGACTGCAAAGTGAAAGAATTAAATATAAATATAAATATACACATTCCTGCAGCACAACAATTTAACCCTGTCATTTTCTCAAACGTATGTATCAATTTCAATGCAATTTGCTAACTATGTGAATTTTAATAGGTGTCACATATACATTTTGTGATGTCACAAAAATATTACAGCCATTCAAAACTACACTGACTCAGCACTATGATGCCTATACCCTAACCCATACTGTGCTAACCACAAAATACAATGTGTACATACAGATTAAACTGTCCACAAGATAAATAAAAAGTTGGAATGGAATATAAAGTGAAATGAGAAAATAATTACTCCAATCATAAAATGCAGTAACAAGTGTGTTAAATACAGAGAGCTAAGACAGTTACACTATTCTACGCTCTTTTTAATAAGACTCCCAATAATCCTGAGGTACACAAAAACACGTACCTTGTAATACAGTGGAGACAAGCGCAAACGCTACTACGCACGTTCTGCCGAACCGAACTGCCATCGCAGCGGACAGCAATAGGTTCTCCAAACACTGTTTCAAAAGTTGGTAACAAAGAGATAGACACGTTATTTTGGACAAGCCAGTGCTGAGATCTCTCTGTCGCTGCTACAGCTGTCACTGCATGCGGCTCGAGTTACAGGGCTGACCGAGCGCTCTTAAAGTGACATTCAGCACTAATCACCAATATCATTATGCCTCTAATACGTGACAATGATATGTAAATAATCTGTCTTAGTTCCCCCTTTTTTCTGTAATCGACTTCAGCAAGTATAAACAGCGCCATGACATGGTGGCAAAAGTCACAGTTCAGCTGACAATCTTAACACTTTCCCCTCATTGTTTCGTGAGTTAATCAAGATATTGAGAGTAACGTGTTTGCATGAGTAATAATAGCTCGCGATCACGATGCGTTTAACAGGAATTGACAGCGCTCTCCCTCAGGGAACGGTGTTTCTGTCTAAGGAAATTATAAGCAATGCTAACAGGTGTACAGGGGCCGGCTGAGGGGGCCAAAGTGTTGCTGTATCCTATGCACGTGGGTATAAATAACCAGTGTCTGTCTGGACACTATGCCCTGCTGTGTACACTCCCTGGAACAAGGTAAATGCAAGACATGAAGAGGGATGGGAGAGTGTGTCAGAGAGAGAGGGAGAGAGAGAGAATGTGAAAGAGAGAACCATAATAAGTTTCTTATTGTACCCAGCAGGTTCATAACAGTGAGTTATGGAGGGCGCCAGAGAAGTGAGATCATGTGCAAAACTGTCGATGTATCAGGTTCTAAATCATCTGGAGATCCAACACACACTGTGATAGCTAACATGTGGTGTTATCTCTTTAACAGTGCATGAAGCACTGTATCAATGTACCTGTAACAAACACTATCTAAACATTACTTCAAACTGTGGAAAAGAAAGATAGGTCTGTGTTTAGAGTGTAACATATTTCTTTAAAATATCATTTACAGTAGTGGTGGATTATGACACAAGCATGTCACATATGTGGTACAGTAACTGCATGGGTTTTTGTTGATTTCTGTTTACATTCCATTTCAGCCATAACCACAGCATGATGGTCAATCCTTTGCTTGGCCACTGGGTTTGGTACATGGCTTAAGTGTCACTGGATTGCAATGCTTGTTGGTGAGCATTGATCTCCTTTGTGTACTATTAATAAGACCTGCAATTGAACCATGTTTCACGAGGGTAACTAGAAACTTCACATCCCGAGAAACTACATGTCAAATGAAAACATCCGAGATGCATTGTGCATCTTAGCTACTTCTTAGATCTTAGAGTATCATCGGGATTAACAGTTGGGTTTAATAATCAGCACATGCAGAGTAAACAGTATTTTGCTGTCTGACAACCCGCCAACCTTTTAATAAATTCAAAGAGTGACTCTTTCAAAAAGACTGACTGACACACTTAGCTTAGTTTTATTTTTCACCACTGAGGATGTGGCAAAGTTTCCAATTTATAATACTGACGTTGCTGGAGCTGGAAATAAACAATGTGTAGAGATTACAACAAAGGTTTAGTGGAAATATACTCATCGAATCACTTTGTTGAAGAGATTCTGTACTAAAGTGCTGTGTTTCCTCTTTTCCAGTAGGGGGAGCTTAGAGCTACAATGCCAAGAAAAACACGACTTTCTCTCATAAATAGATAGGTACCAGCACTCTCACTCTGTATAGAGTATGATAAGTGGTATAGACATTGGATAAATAGATGGATAGATGGATATTTCTTATACATGTCACAATCAATGCAACTATCAAGGAAATACCTCCTTATTAAAAAAGTAAAAATCAGTAAATATTGTTGAACAATTTACATTAAAATGCTGTCAGTATTTTAATATTAATGATGATACTGCAATAAAAACACTTTAAAGGACCATAATTGTGTAAATGGAACTTAGTGGCCCAATTATAAAATGCGAATTGTTAGTTGTCAACAATGTTACTATATTTATAATGTTATTGATTGTAAAAAAAAAATCGATATAATATTTATAACCAATTACTATTACAGTTTTAATACAATCATTTCAGCACCAATTTCAAAACACTGTGACATTTTTCAAAACTCTAGACACAAAACTCAAAACAGTCATTACTTGTAATATATGATGATGTGAACATACATACAGTTTCAGCAACTGTGAAATGAGAACATACCTGTCAGTGGTGTGACACCCAATTCAAGTTAACAAAACCAGATCATCAGTATAATTGTAGAGTGGCCCAAATGCATTGTCACACAAAGCTATGTACTCCTGAATGACCACGCCATGATCCATAAATATGAAAAAGTGGAGTGCTGTGTTTTCATGTTTTCAGCACATTTGACTATGTGATGGTTAGCATGGCCTCAGACAGGTGATTTAAAAAGAGAGTTTAAAAAGTATACATCCCTGAGGTGGCCCAGTGCAAGTGTACTAAGTGCAAAAATTGCACTAGTGTGGATTTTGTTTGTGGGTCAATATTGTCCTTTGGTTCATACATAGTTCACACATACCAAAATGCCATTTACTGACTTACAGTAAAGAAAGAGTAAGGTTACTCAAAAACAAAATTAGCTTTCCCAGCCAATGCCAAAACAGAAATGTTTACAATATCTAACAAACATAGAGAGATAATAATGTGTCAGGATTTTTAATGTACTACTTTAGAGATAAAAATAAATGAATTATGGGGACTGAAACTGGTGTTCATTTTGTCAATGGTACCCTTGACCAGTGACTGTTTGCTTCCATCTGAATAAGTTAATGTCTATAAATCAGTAGTTGGGTCTAAATTTAGAGACAGAGACAAACTGCTAATGCTAACAGGCATACTTATGCTGCCCAACTGGGCCATTGAAATTTGTCAGCTTTAAACCCAGAGGGGTGGGGTTTTATTACACCATGAAAGCTTTTATAAGGTGCTCACTGACATTTCAGGTCAAACTGATGACTGAGTGCCAGACATTAATCTTCATTGGTTTACACAATATAAATTCAGAATCACATAGTCTTTTTTAAGAATGCGTAATTTTATAGGAGCTGTAGGAGATAATATATGAATCTAAATTAATAGCTATTAAAGAACAAAAGACACCACCAGTTTACTGGCCAGAGCATTTGAATTCAGAATTTGAATTAGACGCATTTGAATCTGACATTTGAATGAGACATTTGAATTTTTCAAACAGTAGTTCTTTCCTGTTGAAAGAATTCAGTCTCTTTCTTTCTCAGTCGCTCTTTTTATTTATCTATGACAGGTGCTTGTGTATGTACAAGTATGTATGTCCGTGTAAAGGTTACAACAGGTTGCGTAGCGCTTGCCTAATAAGGAGTGGTTTGTTGTGCTGGATTAATCTATGGACTCTCAGATTGAGCAACATCATTGTAGACTGACAGTAAAGAACGAGCAGGAGAGGGAAAAAGAAACAAAGAGGGAAATCAAGAAAAACAGACAACGTAAAGCCTTAGTGAATGCAGGCAGTAATCAACATAGCGTAAAAGGAGGTGAATGGACATAACTGCACAGAAACAGAAACAGGAAGTTACATGTTGAGTTTGAAAGGGGTGAGTAGGGATTTGCATGCCAATTTCTGGTGGGGTGAAGATCGACACTTCATTAAAAATTGACACACATTTTGTTTAAAAGAAGTAAAGTTCTGAACACAGTGGTAGAGTTGCAGAGATAATGTCTGTTGAAGAGAAAGTGTGGGAGCTTATGGATTGAAGAGGTAAGAGGCCACCTGAGGAGACAGCGAGAAGGAGGACAGTGGATCATTATGGGAGTCAAATGCAGGGCTTGCGTGGCAATCGTACTCATCCTCATTTTGCTTGGCTCTTTGTGGCTATGTAAGTGTGCCTGCATTTCTAATATTTTTTGACACATTAAATGTAATGTATCGGGTGAAGGGGACAGAATTAATTTAATTAAACCATTTTTTTCAAAGCCGCTTCATTTTGCTTTGTGGATGATAATACATTAATAATACATTAGGTAGATTGTTTAAAAAATCCATTCCAATTAAATTTCATTCATAAACTTTAATTAGAATTGCTGCCTTGCTTTTTCAAGTACTGTAAAGTCTGAGTGGTACCTGCAAGTTACAATCTGCAGTAATAATTTTACTGTAGTTTTTCTTGTACTTAATTTATGGAGAAGATAAAAAACAAGCTAAATGTGTTTTTGT
>JAZGTI010003585.1:0-30863 GCA_036877585.1 Botia kubotai | reverse complement strand
ATATAGATCCAAACACCATTACTGTTGTGTCATGCCACAGATATAGATCCAAACACCATTACTGTTGGGTCATGCCACAGATATAGATCCAAATCTCCAGAACAGTGAGGAAAGTCCCATGATCCGTGATTACATGTTGACTAGCATGAACTTATCGTGTAGTCTGTTATTCAGCTGTGAATGCTTTACATTCACAGACCTTTGTGTTTATATATTTCTCCATGTCACTCGTCTGACGTCTCAGTGCTGCTGTCTCCTGAAGATCATGTCCACTCTGAACAACTTCAGTCTTTTCACACAAACTGAGGACTACCACTTTCTGGGCTAGCAGAATCTTTTCACTGTCCCACAAAACATCCAGATCACCTCTAGCTGAATGTACGGATGTATAAATATATAAATATATAGAAATGCTTTCTGACTGTGTGTGTGTGTGTGTGTGTGTGTGTGTGTGTGTGAGAGAACTTGTACTTGTTCACAGTGGAGAATTGTGTTGAAGCAGCGGTGAAGTTAAAGACATAGATCATCAGCGCGTGTGATTGTGTATGTGAGGAGATCTGTGGACCTGACTTCTTATGTTCTTCCACTGCACGGCTTCAGCATGTGATACCTGCTTCTGTTTGTACACTTGTACACTTAACACCTAATAAGAGTTGATTATTTAAGTCCTGGAAACACTGTGTGGATGTCCCACAATGCACAGTCAGCTCGTACTATAACAAAGGTCTTTGATTTACTGCTGTATTTACTGGGTCTATGAAGAGACCCAGGGCCAATGAGATTTGTCTAGGATGTGGATGACTCGCCAGTCCACCTCTGTAGGCTGACTGGAGATTTCTCTCTCTCCTCAACGACTCAATCGAGCTTCAAAGTTAATTTGAGGTCAGTCATAACCCCAAATATCAGACTCGCTCCAAGTCTGTTGGCACGCAAACCGACACAGCTGGCGCTTGTGCCAGATCTGCGGCTGGTTACCACAATCCAAACGAAAATGGATTTCTCCGCTTCACTCAATGCATTTCACAGAATATCAAGTATCCTCTTGTATTGTGCATATCTGAAGCGTTCCGAGGTGCCATCCTGGGCCGTCACAATAATGATGTACTGTAGTCTCGTATAGCCCGACCTTTGTGTAGCCTACAAAAGGTCTGATGCTTTTGTGCTCAAAAAGGCCAAGAACCGCCCTCTCAGACAGGAAGAGCTATCTGATCTGAATTTGATCTGAATTTTGTTCCACTAAAAAGGTAGTTTGTTTCAAACAAAACATATGAAGTGGTCAAAAACTGTGTCTGACACACTCCATTTCTCCCGGCGTACTGCCATCTCGTTTTTCCACACCCCTTATGACGTTTACAATTGTCTTTCTTAATTAACAGATTGAACTCACACAAAATACATATTTAAACATAATAATATCAAATAAAAATTCAGATGGCTACAGCATTCATGTTGAGATGATATCAAACACTCTCATGCACACACACTCATTCATCTCTGTTGATGTTTCAGTTCAACTGATGATTCAGCTACAGTGGGGACAGTGTTGGTGACCCGGCTGAAGATGGGCGAGATAGAGGATGGAGAGGTGGACCACATCACTGCTGACATGCACCAGAAGGCAAGACGCTTGCAATCAGCACGCAGGCCTGTGTCTGAAATTACTTATTTAATGTTCCCTATGTAGTGGACTTCACTGTATAGGAACATAAACGCGTATCCTAGTCTGACCCGTGGACAAACGCCCAGAATCAGCTAACAAATGCAGGATGTACATCAGCTTGGTTAACATGAACTAAGATGTATAAATATTGTTATGGTTAAAGTATGGGTTATTGTCAGGGGTTGCCGTGGACACCATGGGAAGGGTCTGTGTCACCTCACTGGCCACCCCACATGTAACAGTTTTTTAGGACAGAGTCATTTCTGAGATATGACTCTAGGAGGACCTCCATCATAACCCCCGCGAGTCGCCACTCTCATCAGTAATCAGAGCTCGTTTGAGACGCGCCTGATAGGAAGCAGTCAGAGTGAAGTCTAGTTAAGACTCGTACGTTGTTGTTAATAACACAAGTTTCTGGAAACGTCTTTACTGTAAACCACAGTAATCATAGAATTACTGACAACTAATGTGTAGTTGTTTATGATGGTATTGTCAAGGGTTTTGAAAACAGCTTACAGTAAGTTTTCTTTTTGCACTTGAACTAAAATAATCTCAGTACATAATTGCTGTGTTTTTGTTGTCCTTTTAAAATAGTTTTTGTAGTTTGCAGCTTTTAAAGAAATTGTTGCCCCCTGCCTGGCCACTGCTATAAGAAATTCCTGGCTCTGCTCCTGGTTAAAGCAGAAATGAAAGTATTCACTAAAACATTGGGCAGTAAAACATTGCTAACATTCATATAGTGCACTACATAGAGTTTAGGACCTGATTTTGGAATAGCTGTCGACTTTTTTTTTTGGGCTGTGTGCCAAAGAACTGTCTGGAAACTCGTACAAGCCCGTTCAAGGTCATGTGACGTAATGAGTCATGAAGACTCATCTGTCAGGTACTAAACACTGATACGGACTCTGAATTTAAAGTGATTAGTACGCGAGCGCTGCGGGTTAGACACGCTGACGTTGATGGAGGACCTGTGTTAGTCTAGAGCTGCTGTGAGGGTCTCTTTGGCTGCTGTATTGCTAACATTGGCACACTGGAATACATAGTAAAGCCCTCGATTACCTGAGCACTGAAGCAGGGGCCGGTTTATGAAATGTCCATGTGACTCACAACAGATTTTTGATGTCAGTTACAACAGGACATGCCAAAATGAGTGATAAACTACAGGATTCAGGATGTCTTGTTTACTGGGCATGAAAATCAGGATGGCGTTAGAGAAGTTTCATTGAACTCTTACTGAAGGGGACAATTCAAACAGTACAGTAGCTTTTCTGATCTGCTTTGAAACAGTGTTTCGTGAAAGTGACACTGCTGTTAATATTAATAAGCACTCCTGTGTTCTCATCACAGTGCACACTGGTGTCGTCACTTGGAACAATTAATGACAAAGACAATGGACCAATAATGAATGTTGGTGAGTAATACATTTTTTGTGGTTTATTTTACTGTATAGCTGTCTAAAGTATTCTATACTACTTACAAGCACCACTGCATGGTTTATTTTGGGCAAATTGGGCCCCAAATTGTACTTGTATCAAAGAACAACTTTACTGAAAGTAATTTCTCTATGAGATATAGTGCGATGTGATTGGAGGAGAGACAATCTGTCTGTTCTTTCTGTTTCTAATGTTTCTCTATCTTTATTATAATATATTCTCTATCCTATCTGTAAACATATTAATTGCCCTCTGATAGGGTAAGATTAACTATTGAATTTGGTCTCCACCCTTTTATTTAGGATTTGTGTTGTACCTCATCACGAATCCAGTGTAAAGTCATTTTCCTCTAAGCTTGAGTGTGCATTAACGCTGCAGTCTGATTGGCTGTAGGATTATGTTGCGGATGGGAGGGTACAGTCAGGAGTAAATCCTGTTCACTGATGAACCAAGCACAGGATGAGGGCATTTACCTCCACTAGTTCTCATCTGGAGGTCAATGATCTATCTGTCCTGCTGCTGTACCTCACTGTCTCTGTACTTGGTCACATGACATAGTGGTTCTGGAGGTCACTAATAATTTTTAGAGGAACTGAATGAAAAATCCATGTATAATATATAGCCTATAATTGAGAGATCCAAAATTCCACCAGTGAAACCCTCAGAAAGTGCTTCTGTTTTTCAAACATTCTCATTAAAAAACAAATAGCTGGTTTAGGCTGGTCAGCCTAATCAAGCTAATGACTGAATATTAATTTTACAGATTGTCAAAATGTATGTAACTAATTATAAAACATTGTAGGTATCCACAATCATTTAGAACATTCTTTATGCAAGATACATCACTGCATCAGTTATGCACATAAAGACAGCACTACTGTATTCTCATGTAGATGTCTCATGTATGTCTCATGTATTTCTGCTGCTATCAGAAACATGTGTCCTGCTCTTCCAGCACAGGAGATAGAGTAGATGTTCAGTAGAACAGAGTAGATGTCGTGTGAGCTGCATACACACACTCAGAATGCAGGTGTGTGTGTGTGTGTGTTTCAGAACAGATGTGGTATTTCTCACAGTCTTGTGTGAATGTGAAGAGGGCAAGTCTCTTAAAGTTACAGTGCATCTAAAAAATGTGAATTCTGTCAATGTTTACCCACCGTCATGTTCCAAACCTGACATAATCTCCCTCTCTCTCTCTCTCTCTCTCTCTCTCTCTTTCTCTGTCTGTCTCTCTCAGTGTTTAAGAATGCAGTGTGTAAGGTGTACCGCTTTCAGACCGTGGACAGTAAATGGATGTTGGTGCGGGAGCAGATGGCAGAGTGCACACTGTCCTTCAGCATCCCCAAACAGCTGATCAGCCTCTACATTGAAGAGGACACCTGCAGGTGAGACCTCAGACCAGTGAGAGCAATGATCAGAGCTGACGACTGGAGAACACCAGAGGAGGAAGCCATGTAGAATTGAAGAGCATTAGGCCACTACAGATCTAATCCGAGGTGGTAAACAAAAGGTCACGGGTTTGAACCTCAAAACACTTACGCTGTGTCTAAATTAAATGTGTCATTGTGATGAGCTACAATTAATTATTGAAGACAATTATACATTTAATCATTTCTACATGTATATGATATATCATATTATATATGATATATATGATATTTATCATACCCAAGAGTGTGTTTTTCTCTTATATCTACACAGCTGTGATTCAGCTGCATGTTTATATACTAACATCACAGCATGATTGTGATGCATGAGTGTGATGTTGCTGTTATACAGATGGTTGTTTCCCGTGTAGGCACAGTGTTACTGCAGGCCGTGGACAGAAAAAGACAGTGACTCAAGTATGATGGCAGTAATGTGTCGTAACATCCCGGATGCTTCCCATTCCTAAAGAAAGGGGATAATAAGCCGGAATGGTTTGAAAACCGAATGCAACAGAAAGCCAGTAAAAGCTGCATGTGGTGTGCTCCTCCTGCGAGGGTATACGATGGAAATGGCTGTTTTAGAGCTATACTTAGAGCCCATTCTAAATTATTCAAGGATGTTTAACACTTCAAAGCAGAGAGCCCGTCCCTGCCAGCAAACTCAACCACCTCCCTCTCTCTCTGACTTTCATTTTCTCCCTTCTGTTGCCATTCCCTCTGTCTGATTGTTGGAGAGTTGTTACCTGAGCCAGAGAAAAAGTAAATTGGTCTATATGGAGTCACGAGGTGAAAAGAACAAGTGCACGCTGGAAGAAATCTTTAGCCAAATGTTCCCAGAATTAAAACAACAGAATGTGTTGTGGCTTCAAGCATTGATGCTGCAGTGGACAATGTTTGATTCAAAGTGGCATACAGTAGTAGATAACAGAATCCACTAAATGCTTGTTTTTTAAACAGTGTGGAAAAGAGGGTGAACAGGAAAATACATGATCTAGATTAGAGTTCGACCCTCATTAGCATGTATGAATGCTCAGGGTGTCCATGTGGAGTAACCATGGTTGCATGCCATTTAGAATTAATTTTTAAATACCTCTTAAATTCCTGAGATAGCAAACAGGACACAAAATTGTAATTCATTTGAATGTAAGGAAGTAGAATTAAATTCCAGTTCACTGTTGGACATGTAGACTTGTAGTACATTTAATTTTTCATTACATTTCAGTATATCCATATACATCTTGTCTTACATCATATGGAGTATTTGTAGACACAGTGGATGATATTAAAACACAGTTTAAAATGCAATTATGTAAAGTTGGTAGTTATGTAGTGGTGATGCTGAACTGATGAGGTGTTCACACATTTGCATCTTACTCCTTCACTCACTCACTACTTAGGGAATGTCACACAGTGTCCTGCATGGGGAATGAGGGAGTGAAAATAAGTGTGTCTGATATTGCACATTTCATATGGTGCTTCATGTGTTTATAGAGCATAACATCTTTCTGAAATCCAGTCCCACCATTTAGACTGAAACGCATTTTAAAAACCAGATTTCTAACTACACATGGAAGTGGTTTGCATTTAGTTTGTATATATTGCATTTCATGTTTTCTCCTTTTTTAGGGTATGAAAAACTGAACACATTTGAGAAGAATCATTGCTGCCTGTCTAAACAAAGCTTATGTCTCCTAAACTCACTCTTTCTTTTGGGTTCCTGGATGTATGAACATGCAGAATGCCTCTCAGCTCACACCATTATCTGCGGCAGCTACCCAAAGTTGACAGATATTAGCATAGAAGCATTTTCATCTACAACAAATCATTTTAAGCCGCACCAGGAAATGTGCTCGGCAAGTCAGGTATCTCTGATCATTAACTGACCCAGACACACATTCCCAGACTGTAGCGCCCCTGGGTTCAACCCTGCTAAGCAATTATCATGTGTGCATTATTCAGCCAGGCTTCACACCTGCTGTCCCCGGTACAGACAGGTAACGTAAACAGCCATTTCTGTCCCCAGACACCCAATTATCAGCCTGGACGCCACATTCACTTTTAAGCCTGTTTTTATCTGCTTTTGGTTCTGGTTTAACTACAATTTTATTCAATTCAGAGTCAAATAACAGTTCACAACAGTTCAGTCTCAATTTTACACCGAAGTGTTAGTTAACTTCCTGTCTCACACTCACAGCAGAATGCAGATCTTCTGTCATTTGGGTCTGCAGTATTATTGTTGGTAAGTGTAACTCACTGAAATTCACTGACACAGAGACAGAGTCCCAACACAAGTTTAAGGTTTTTATTTTGTAAACAAGCTTCATGTATATTGGGTGCATTTTAATGTATTTGGATAAATTAGTGTAATATGGTAAATTCAATATTCTTCCATTGTGGTTTAATATAAATAAATGAATTAATTAAATGAAGGCTGGCTATTCAATAATGGAATTTTAAGCATATTAATATTATTAAATGTTTCCTGAAATACCTTTTATTTAGTATAATGTATAATTCATATTATGATTATGAAAACATTGCATTTAGAGCAGTCAAAGAAAGAGGATGACTGGACAGAGAGAGAGAGCAATTGATAATTTGGTCACGTAACGTCATTAATTCTGCACCACGTTACAAATCTTTTTTTCAATTTATTTTATCAATTAACCTGGAGGTCAGTGTATTTTATAGTCTCAACATTACTGAATTCATCGAACAGTGTTGTTCTTTACCAGACACAAACACACCAACCATGTTGCTGCATTGCAGTGAAACGCTTCAGGTCACTTCAAGACAGATGAAAGATCATTATTTTTCTCTCTCAGTGTAGTTTGCTGACTATTAACTTCAGCGATAGTTTGATCATAGCAAGTGCGTAGCGGCTAACTCGTTGGTGATCCGTCCCCGTTTACCGCTGCTGTAGCGCAGTAGACGGTAGCTGCAGTTAATTGCTATTCCCTTCACATTTGTGGAAGTGAAGGCAGACACAAAGCCTCTGGTGATTTAAGCCCAACAGAGTGCGTAACGCTCCATGAAATGAAAGCTGTGCTGGGCGGCTTCCTGTACGGGCCGCTGTAGCGACACATAATTCCAGCCTCCTCATATCTCAGCTACTAAACTTCAGAGCCGGTTGGTTTTCTATCATTGAAATACTGTTTCTCCTTTTTCTGTGCTGTTTTTTATTCTCTCCTGTCCTACATCACTATGTCTGTCTTCACCCCAAACCTCAATAAAATACAAAACAGACTTTCTCTTAACTTTCTCCCTGCGTGTGCTCTTTTTAACCATCTACAAATCTCTTTTTATAATCGTGTCATGCTCCCCCAGCACATTCTGTTAGATAGCAGTTCATGTCACAGCTTTTGAACAGAATGAGATTGTAGATTTTATTTTATTGTGGTATTTCATGTGACTCATCAACTTTGGAGCAAGACTTGTAAGGCATGAAATTGAATGTTTTCTTTTTGCTTATTTTCCTTAGATAATGGTTTTTTAACAGAGAGAATGGGACCAGAATAGATCATTCTGAATGCCCTCAGTATCGTGAGGAAGATACTGACAAGTGTCTGAAGCAGGAATCTTAAAATAACTCACAGTAATTTGTTCCTATAATAGCCGGTTGTCCTGTTTAACCTTGAGGAAGACAGTTTAGTGCTTCTCAACTAGTTTTGCTTTAGTTTTACTTAAATTGTTAAATTAAATAAGACTTTCTGAGGTTGATTTCTAAATATGTTTTGAATTATTCAGTTGACACACATGGCATGATTAGAATCATGCTTTTGGACTGTATTCAGTGTACTTTAGAGGGTTTTTTTTTTTTTCATGTAAGGTAACACAAACTTTCTCTGTTGGCCACTGACCCGTTTGATATGTGCCTCTCTCATGTGGCGATTAATTTGTGCCAAAAATTGAATCAGTGCCAAACCTGTGACATTAGCCTGAAAAGTAGCATTTTCTCTGTTAATTGTTCATTTGCTTCACTAACGATGTACAAGCGTATGGTTAGTGGCATTTTATTATTTGTATTCAGAGTGGTTTCTCCCTGCTGTAGATGACTGTATCAGAACAGATCTCATATCTGGATTGCAGCCAATCAGTTGATGGCTTTAATCTACCCACAAAAAAAATTAAATCATGGTTCCCTTTGGAAATTCTCTCCACAATGAAAGCCTGAACCTTTTCCTAATGAGACCCGTTAGAAAGCTCTCGCTGTCTGCTTGGAGAGTCCTTGTGTTTTATGTAAATCTACTGTAGTACTGTAGACAAATAGCTACAGACATCACACAGCAATGATGAAAGGCACAGCCAACAGTTACTCTCAAAAGCCAAACCGAGTCGAGCAAGAGAAGCTCTTAAGATGAGGCCAGTGGCATTCCTGTAAATCATTGAGCTTGTTTCATTATTTCATGAGCAGGTCAGCAGAGTAGAGGTGCATGAATAATATGTGCTTCCCTTAGAATGATCATGTTTTGTGCCGTTAAGTTCATGTTAGTCTTGACGTCACCTGCTGTACATCTAGTGTAATTCAAAATTGGTCATTTAAATTGGTCATATTATAAGCAGTGACATGTTTCCTAATGAAAAAAATTCACTGGTGATTGTAAGGTGGATCGTAAGATCCACACCATGAATGATAACAGGTGTGGGTTATGTGTCATCTGTTTACAGCCATTTTAAATGTATTATCTTAAAAAAAATGTTTTATCAGTCATCACTGAAAGTGATCGCAATGATATCACTCATCTGTATATTCATTGTGGTGTGCACTCCTGTATTCTTTTACATTTGGAACAGTTTTTCAGACTGTTGATAGTTATGATGATCATGCTTGTGTGAACAGACGTGAGACATCTGAATCTGTCTGTTGTGTGTGTTGAACGGCAGAGGGACTGCAGCAGTAATAATGACTGATATGATTGTCTCACACAGGATACAGGAGCTGAATGATCTGGGTGCTCTTTCTCCTCACTGGGACAATCTGAGGAAGGAGGTCATCTCACGCTACGAGCAGATCATCAGAGAGTACCAGCACACACTCGCCGAGCTGGAGAAACTCACTGGTAAAGATTCTGATGCAGTGAAGCATCTTCACACACACATCATATTCTCTGAATTGCATTCATCTCTAAAAACCTCTTTTTCTTTCAGTTCTGCAGTTTGCAGTTCACATGCACTTCATCAATAGTTCTGGTTATAAAGAAATACAGTATGTGATTTCTTCAATCATTGTTCATGTACACGGCGCACAGTTAGCTGTCAAATTCAATGAAACATTAAACATGAAACTGAATAGCTCTGCTGAGGCATAGACGCCAGGCCGTGCCGTGCCACGTGCTGGTTTGTTGCCGACACTTCCTGCATGAACATATCTAGAGTGTGCTTTCATATTCTTCATCTTCATCTTCTTGTTTACAGTAAACAAGTGTTTGTTGCTTTAACCAATAGAAGGTGCAGTACACCAGACCCTGTCATAGTGCACATTGTGTCTCTTATGTCCCTGCAGGGGTAACGACTCCATAGCAACTAGGTTTAAATTGAGTTGAAAGGACAAAAATGAGAATAGCTCAATTAGTCCGATATGTGAAATGATTTTATGCTGCGGTTCTGCTCCAAGTAGCACTATTTCAAATTATAGCTCTGCTGTGTAAACCACACACACAGAGTATATCCCAAAATGACAAACATCACACTGTCGAAATGCATTTTGCTAAGCTTCTCTCTGCCTAATTAAATAGGCTGAATAAGATGTAGGTGATACATCACAGTAACTGTTTATACGATGGTAGCGATTCAATTGTATAATGTTTCTGAATATTACAGGTAATAATCAAGCGAATTAACTGCTGGATAAATGAGAGGTGCTGCATCTCATTCTAATATTTTCTGTTTTTATCTGGAAACTACATGCCAACTGAAAGATACAGTTTTATGGTTGTTAATAAATAATTCAGTCTAAAAACAGCTTCCCATGTGTTACAACACTAAAGGTGATATTATAGAAGATTGACTCTAAATTCTGATTGGGTGACCACATTCAAAGCCATCTCACTAATGGTGGTGCATGTGTTTCTAATTGGTCCAGCAACATCTAAACCTGGTAACACATTTCTGCAGCCACACGGCACTTCTACCATCAAATCTCCTGATCACCACCTGAATTCATCATCCATCGTGGACAGAATAAAATCAGTGTGTAAATTGGAGCATTGTGCCTCAGCCTGCAGGGCAAAAATTCTCATTGATGGTTTTGCCCTTCTAATCAGTTTTGATGTAGAAAAACCTTATTTATGTGATCGATCTGCCCATTACTGGAGCCGATATTCAGTGGCAGGATTTCACAGGTGTGTGCCTTACCAGCTGATCGATGTTGACACCCCTGTCCCTGAGAGAGAGAGCGAGAGAGAGTTAGAGACATCTTAGGATGGTTTGCCTCCCTTCAGCACACAATCGAGTTCCCAGCTGCTTTTTTGGACATTAATCTTGTTTGCTGTGTAGCAGATGCCCTCCGTTCCTCCTCCACTCAGACAATGTCTATATGTGTGTGTGTGTGTGTGTGTGTACATATGTATATTTCGGGGTCAAGCCCCGAAAGGAAAACCATTAGTTTTCTTCCTCTTCTTCTTCTGCTCTTGAAGTCTATGGCAGCCCATAGAACCGTACAGAGGAAAGTTATGAAATTTGGCACACTGATAGAGGGCAGTATGATCATTAACCACACCAAAATCAATCCCTTTAGCACCACCAACTGTCCAAACTTTCACTTACGTTTGTGCTCATAACTTTTGAACTGTAAGGGCTAGCGACAAAATTCTTTTTCCTCTTTGCATATGTATTTGTGTGTGTAATATAACAAAACTGACACCTTGCCTGTGGACCTGTGGTAAAAAAACATGAAGAAACACTGCCTGGTCAACTAGTCTCCATTGGAAACAAGCTGTACATGCACCTTCTGTCCTGTGCAATGTTACTTTAATCCACCCACTGCAGCAGCACTGCAGACTCTTCATTATTCATACCTAATGTTATGAGTTGTAATAAGGTTAGCGACTTGTGGCTCGGGAGAGCATTTGGTTTTCAGCCGTCGTTTCACTAAAGGACAGATCTCTTTTCTCTCCAGCCTTCAAACCCTGGGGCGATGTAGCATTCACTGTGCAGTGTTTCAGCACTGATTTCATTCATTTTTAATTAGACCGGCTTGACTCAAGCTACTTCTGAGTGTGTTAGCTAATAAATGAATCATTTTCTGTTAGCATTGTTTGCAGCTTGTGGAATTAGTGGCTCTATGAGCTAATCCAGTTGTTTTTCAGACCTCGAGCAGGTCTGTGTGGAGAAACCATGTTTTTCACCATCCTGTCAGAAACAGCAAAGCAGAACCAATCCAGGCAAAGAGTCAGTTAACAGGACAGTTCACCCAAAAATAAAAATTCTTCCATTGTTCCCCCCCATGTCATTTTAAACCTGTACGGCTTTTTTGCTTCTGAGGAACACAAAAAAATATATTTTAAAGTATGTTGGTAACCAAACAGCACATTTCTCAAAATATCTTATTTTGTGTTCTACAGAAGACAAAAAATCATACAGGTTTGGAATGACATAAGGATAAGTAAATGATGAAAAGATTTTTTTTTGGATGAACTGATCCTTTAAGATGGACAATGTGTATTTATAATAATTAGCAAGGATGCTTTCTGGACTGTTCCTTAAAGAAACAGTTCAGCCAAAAAACGCTAACAGTGGTCATCTACATCTGATGTGCTATAGTGCACTACATAAAGTGATGTCCACTACTTCTGAATGACTTTAATGGTGCTCTTGACAGCCTCTGAGTAATGTGTATTTTCTGTGGAAGACCATGAGTGTGAATAAACGATGACAGAATGTTTCATTTAGCCTGAACTCTTCATCAGTGTTTGCTGTCTCAGCAGTGTGAAAACAGTGTGTGTTGCTTTTTAACGCTCGTTTGCTTGCCAGATTCACAGTGAAACCACAGACAGCGCGAGTTCCCCGCGTTCCTGACGCTCAGGGACTTTCATTGACGCCTCTTTAATGAGGAAAACATTGAAAGCGTTTAGCACAGGAGAGCTGCAGAGAAACGGGGGAAGATGTGGGTATGTTTGAAATGCACGGCTCTCTTCTGCATCAGTCAGAAATCTTTGCACTGTCAGTTAGCTGTGTGTTCAGGGTTGATAATTCTGTCTTCTGGCTATCTGTTGAGCCTGAACCTGATTTTAGAACACTTCTTGAGGTTCTGGCCACACAAAACTGTTGGCTAATAATGAAAGTCATAAAAGCAAGAGAACATGCGCAGTGTTTAAACTCGACTTCAAAGACATTTGCTGAAGTACACCTGGCAGAAGACCCACACTGTCACTTTGAGCTGTTGTCATGATGTGTTTCTGTATATGATGAGGAGATTTTATAAGCAGTTAGACAGACGCAGTTTCATGGTTAGAGACAAAGTTTTAACCAGTAGAGACTTTGGTTATAATGTTCTGTATCTGAAGTGTGCTCTTACATCAATAAACGCTTTTGCTCAGAGGGTCCACTTATGATCTATGGACTGGGTGGTCAGTTTGCTGAGGGCACCTCACGTCAAACTGTCATTTTCAGGGAAATCGGACAAACACATAAAAAAACAAACACAAAGTGGTGGTTTTAAATAATAGTGTATTAATACAAATGCAACAAAAACATAATATTGATTGTTGCGGGGAGTGTTCATAGAGTTTATTGTAGTTCATCATGTATCACTGTTGTGGCTGGTATGGACTGTATGGACTGGTATTAGAAACCTCTACATAACATGGAAAGAAACATTTTCTAAACAAACACGAGCTAATACATCTTAGCAAAAAGGTTTATAATAAAAAACAATGAGAGCTTTAAGTGAAGTGACACTTGTACCTCACAGATTACTGTCTGTTTGAATTATCAAGGGTTTCTGCAACTCACAGGCTGACTCAGATATGTTGACAAAGATCATCGTGGTGTAGATGCTGAACACAGTCAGGTCTGTTTGCAAGATGGAGCAGAAGATCTAAGATCAGAAGCAAGTTAATGTTAATGGGCTGTAATTATGCATTAATCTTCTGAGTGTGATCAGATCTCAGACACTCTCCTTCATTTCTTTAAAGAGTCCGTTTGTACTGTTGCATGTGGATGTCACACACAACACGCAGGGTAAATGCATAAAATCTACAGAGAAAAAGAGAAAACAAAATGATGATTTCTGGAAGAACATTACTTTCTAGATTATTTCTTGAATCACTAAGATTGTTTGTAATGCAACATTATTTTCATGACACTTATCATGCAAATGTGCCTCGTTTTGTTTTTACAAAATGCGTTTTCTTATTTTTTTATTTGAAATTAGGATGAAATAATGGCATGTTTTTGTGATTCACACAATTAGTTTCATATTTCCTTTCATATGAATTTTGCCCATTTCTTTTAGCATTAATTATGCACGTATTTATTTGCTGTATTCAGTATACTATATGTATATAGTATATTATGTATATATAATGTATTCAGTTATATTATTTATGAATGTATAAAGTGTCTTTGTCTGCTCGCAGCACAAACAGTCAGGCGATGTGTGTGACAGTTCTAAAAAGGATCAATAAGATTTCGATGCGTCCTGCTGGCTGTATGAGCATATATTAAATTCAGGGGAAGATTTTGATTGCCTTGTTTTTATACCAAGTAGGTGGTGCTTAAATTGACCAGAATTCTGTGCTTGCTGGATTTAAGAACAAACCTGATGATGTTTAGAGGCACAATATTTGGTTTTGTGTATAATCATATTTTAAGTGTGTATAATCAGATTATGAGTGTGTATAGTCAGATTTTGAGTGTGTATAATCAGATTTTGAGTGTGTATAATCAGATTTTGAGTGTGTATAATCAGATTTTCACACTCACATGAAAGGCTGTTGTAAAGGTCTTTGTTTGGGGTTCATCTTTCAGTTAATGTTTAATGTGAAGTGACCAGCATCAGTTCACACAGTTGATGAGCCTCAGTGCTATTCACATGATCAGGTTGTCACTTTGTACTCAAACGCATTCAGATGCGCTGCTGTAGTGCATAATAACAATGCAGTGAAACTCAGAATAATAATAATAATAATTCAATAGAAGTAGATGGCGAGCGAGCGCCCATGCAGGCAGCAGGACTGTCTGTTTGTGCTCTACAGTCTCTGTTTGTTTGTTTGTGAATAATGACTAAAACAGATGATGTGTAAACATCTGGATTCTTTCTCAGGCCCGTCTTTCAAGCCAAGCTGCAGCAAAGGGCAGAAATATCTGGAGTTCATCCCCATCAACCTGCACACGCAGAGAATGCGAGTGACGTGTCCACGGAAAACAGGTGCGTCGCATTTTAATTTCGTGTGAATGGAGTACTAGTTTACTGCACACTGCGCTGTATAGTATATACTGGGTGCTGTTTGAAAATAATCAGTATGCATTACTACACAATACACATCAGATACGGCTGATTGAGCTGTTGGCATCTAAGTAACTTGGAAAGATTGTTTTTAATGTCTCAACACTTAAAATACAGGAGTTAAAAATCACAGCATATGTTGCTTCCATCACACTAGAAATGGAAGGTCAAAGTGAAGACATTGCAGTATGGGATGCATGCTGTGATGTTCAGTACACTTGTGTCGCTTCTGCAGGTCCTCAGACAGTCAGCGAGGGGTCTGCAGGGACTATAAATACTATAGATTAATAATATAGATAATATAGATGGATGAATGGATGGGAAGATAGAAAGAATGCAGTACATGCAAATATTTTTCTTTTTGATTGAAAATATGATAAGATGTAATATGTTATTATGTATAACATCTTGTAACATCTTGTTATGTCTATATTGTGAACTGTTACCTTAATCTTTAAGATTCATGATCTGTATACGTTTAATTAATTGAATTGTTTATAAAGTAGCTGCACAATACCGTCTAATGAGAGAACGAGTACAGTGAGCGTTTAGAGAGGAATGTCACATTCACTGAAGGCATTTGGAACGTGTGATGACCGTGAACATAAACGCCTTCAGTTTCATACCTGCAAATTTAATTACAAGTGGGTGATTGCTTATGCCAAAGTGATTATTACTGCTGTGTATGAAAGAATGTCATTTAAAATCCATAAAACTTACATCTTTAAGTTCCAGAGTCCAGAGTCTTTAAGAATGACTGACAGAATGAGAGTTTAAAAGCCCCAAATCCTCAGAGATTCAAGTGCTTAATGGCCGTCCATCTTTATGGACTCAGCACAAACACACTTTAACAGAAAAGCACTTTGTTTATAGCCTCAGAAGTAAGTACTGAGGTGACATTAGCGCACAGCTGCTGTCAGGCCTCTTACTAGCAAAATGACAAGAATGCGACTTTTTCATGAGGTTTGTCACCTAGCGGTGACGAGCCACTTAGCTGCACTTTAGGTTCTGTTGTAGCATGTAGTAATATTTTTATTGAACCTGAAGGAATCTACTATTTGAGGCTGTTGGAAAACATTATCTTCCTACAGCTGGTTTTAAAACATTGGCTTCAGGGTTATTGTTGTTATAAACTATTACCAAGACAAAAAAACTAACCTATTAAGACAACAAACCGCAGTGAACAACTTTTTTGAACAAAGTTTTGAGTATTTCATTTCTGTGAGAACTTGTAACATTAACGGTTGTAACATTAAAGGTACAGTAAACGATTTCTTCAATGTGCTGTTGGTATGTGAAATCACATTTAAAGAACACACCCTCCCCTCATTGCCCCGCCCTCAAAATATCAAACACTATGCAACACTAATGCAACAACTAACGGCTAGTGCATACTTCCTCTATTGCTGATTGTCTGTGAGAGTGTCATGGTGTTGTGGTGAGCGGTCTGATCCTTTTTGTTTTCTTCTGTTTATTCGATTTAACATGTGGTGATTTCCAAAAACATCACACTGTAAATAATATGTTTAGAAGTGTTTATTCAATGCAAAAACAACAGTGTAAGCAGCCCAGCAGCTGTGGCAGCATTTTGTGCACACTTTAATTGCCATATTTTAAAATGCAGGTTTTATCACAAGATTGCAGATTGGCATGTACAGAAATCTTCACAAGCAATCGAAGAACCTTTTGTTCATTGTGTATTTGAAACTAAAATGGATAAAAACAAGTTTACATGCATCTCAACAGCGTGACATTACACGCGGGGCATGTTTAATGTTTGTACTGTATCAGAACTCTACAGACACACAGTTTGAGGGGAAATGGGTTGTTATACACGCTGTGGGCTTGTCTGTGATTTGTGAGGCCAGCTGAGGATTGTTGCTGTTCTCTCCACAGACTCTGTGTATGACGTGGTCACAGTAGGAGCACCGGCAGCTCATTCACAAGGCTTCAAAAATGGCGGCCTGCAGAGATTGATCAGCAAATACAAACTGGAGAAGAAGAGGTTGGTCTTCACACACACACACACATGCACAGAACAATCACATTCGTCTATTGTGATTATTCTGCTTTGGTGAGGGAGAATAATATTTTCTAACAGCCTCCCATTGTGAACCACACAGGCAGGCACTGTAAATACGTGTATTATCTGTTACTCTTATTTCAGTATCATTGACAGTCCTGTGACTGGCAGCATTGGTCCTGTAATAAGAAACGTGAAATGTGAAGGTTTCACTGGTTTTAATGGCGCTCATCTCATTCTGTTGCTTGCCTTGTGTTGATTGGATGTTCAGCCTGTCTGATCTGTGACCAGTCTTTGTGACATGACATCATTGTTTACAGATTCAACTCTTAACCTGAATTTACAGTATAAACCAATCCAAGATCAACATAGTCATGCTGGCCTTCATGCCTTTTGCAATAAATTATTTTTCTTGTTATTTAGCATTGCCATCACGTTACATCAAAACTAAATAACCTCCAGTTCAGGAGTGAACACACACTGCAAGTCGTGAACACGCACACACCCGGAGCAGTAGGCAGCACATTACTGCGCCCGGGGAGCAATTGGGGGTTAGGTGCCTTGCTCAAAGGCACTTCAGTTGCAACCCCCGGTGCTGGAATTGAACCAGCAACCTTCTGATTACAAATCCAACTCACTAACCAGTAGGCCACAACTGCTTCCCAGTTTATGTACAGGCTAAACAATGGCAACATCAGCACACTGGTTAGTGTGGGTTAATGGTTGAGATTTGTGGAGAAGCTGGTGTTCCGTGTCACCAGGAATATGGAATTAGTCTGTTGTTTTCCTCAGTCTCTCTCTCTCATACTTTCTAACTTTAATAAGTTAGAAAACTTTAACGTGACATTTGGAGCAGGGCCCATCGAGGACCTATTGGCATAACTTTGCTTATCACTCTCAAATGAGTTCTGACTGTGATTTAATTACTTTACCCAGGGCTCCAGACTGCTACTTACTTACACAAATGCAACAAAAAATAAATATATATTGTGAAAGAGAGGAAAACTTTTTTTGTGTTGATGTGGGATTTTATCTGACACTTAGATTTAATTCACTACCAAAAGAGCATGCAAAAACTTTATATTTAATTATCTCTCTTTAGCTTATGTGTGTAATTTTGCCTCTTTGTTTCAGTGGCCCCCAGCTTGTGTCTCTCTCTCTCTCTCTCTCTCTCTCTGTCTGTCTGTCTGTCCGTCTCTCTGTGTGAGTGCATGCTGGGAGTGAGTGAGTGGGTGGGTGAGTGGGTGGAGTTGGTGTGCGGGCTGTGGCGCTGAGAGCGCAGCAGAGTGAGTTTTCTCTCTGCTGTCACGTTGTGAAGTTGGTTTAAACCTGTTTCTGATGCACTTTTGTCATCTTTCTAAATAGCACAGAGAAAGTAAACAACAGAACAACATACCAGTAACAGCTCTCATTGTTATTGGAATATGGGACAGGTCATTTGGTATTTAATGTTTTAACAAATATTTTGTTAAAATATTGAATAAAGGTGTTTTAAATGGGAGGGTTGATGCCGTGTGGAGGAATAAGCTCTAAGATTGGGTGAAGAAACAAAAGCTTTCTGGTTTGCTGAGAAAATGACATGGTGCTGTGGCAGCTAATGCCTTTGTCTCTGTTATTAGTGCCAGTGTTGTTGATTAATGTGTTTTAAGTGAAACTGCTTTTCTTGTTTGAATGAATGGCAGTTGATTCACTTTTTGTAAACTTGCTGTTTAACCTACAGAACAGAAAACCAGAATGGTCAAGATATTAAACCAGTTTTTAAAGCCGGTTAAATGGAGAATTGCTGTTGAATGGAGATATTACACAGCAATGAAGGATGATCAAACTGTTGAGCCGTGTACTGTGAATGGGGGGGGGGGATTTGTGTGTTATTGTAATTTTTTTGGTCTTGTTTTTGTTTGTTTTATTTTTGTTTTGTTAGTTTTTTGTTGGTCCGGTTTTGATACAATGACTATGTAAATAAAGCTTTAGTTAAAAAAATCAAACATCTTTTTTTTGGCTGTCTTTCAGTCTTCTCTCACTTCCTCTTCTTCACATGCTCATCTCTCTCTCTCTCTCATTCTGTCTCTCTCTCTTACAGGAGACATATTTAATGGGGGAGCACTTTATATTCAGATCCACTTTCTCTTGACCGCAGCCCAACAGTGAGTCATGCAGGGATGGCAACAGTTTATCATTCTTTATCAGTTTATCATTTAACAGTTTAACACTCGCTTTATAAAAGCAAAAGTCTGTCAACATCTCAGCTCGGTCCTCTAGTGATTGCCATAAACAAAGAGCTATATCCCTGTTTTCTGTGATTAGATAAAATCATAGAACAGACGTGGCACTTGGTCATTATTAATTTATCACAGGAAAAGGTGCTGAGGGGAAAGGGTGAGGGGAAAGGTCCTTCAAAATGAAGGAGCCATTTGTCTTCTCAGAGAGCCAAGCAAGAGAGGCGGCCAGAGAGCCGGCGCTTGATTCAGCAGGTCAGGGACGAATGCTCCGCCTGATCTAATATGTGGCTACAATGGCTTTGATTGGCCGGCTGTGCAAGAGCCAATCAATATCCACTCTTCCCTGAGGCCTCCTCCAACCAGCAGGAGCGTTTATTTCTCTCTCATTTGTACGACTTTGCTTTGAGCCTCTATTTTCCTTTGATTTGCCTTTAATTTAAATGAGTCAGCGTGACTTGAATTGCTAGAATACGTGTTTGTAATATATGCGTGTTTTCCAATATAAACATCTAAGAATTCTTAGTACACGATACATTTACTTGAAGAAACGCTGCATCAAATTTTAATGCTTGTTTTCAGGGAATGAGTCTTTACATTTTGTTGTACTGCTCTGCCAGATTTTCACACTTGTTTTACTGTAAATAAGATAAAAGACTGTTATTTTAAAGACAAATGCTCTGAAAACAACTCTTAATGTATTGGTGACAGTGTGTGGACTTCACCTGCAGATCTGAGCTGTTTACGCACTGATGGTGGGAATGATCTTTCTAGTGTGGATATTTATGGAGTTTTTTACTGTTCATTCTTCACACATTAAGGATTTGTCTAATAATCGCAGCCCTTTTGAAATGTCTCCTGCTGTTAACTGATGAAACCGTCTTTATCTGCATGCTGTGTGCATGAGGCTGCAGTACTAGATTATTTTAAGCTTGTTTCACACCCTTTTCAAAACACAGTTTCTGCATTTGCTGATAGACTCATTGATAGATATTTACTTTGCTTTAAGAGATAAAAGCACATTTTAAATCTAATACACTAAAACACAGTTTACATTCATCTGATGTATTATGTGTTTCTGTGTTATACAGCTGCTTTGAAAGAGTGTTGCTGTGTTTCTCAACCGGGGGCTCAACAAACTTCCTACAGGCCCTTAAAATTACTTACAAACAACTACAAATCAACATATTTCTTAATGTAACAGCAAGTGTAGAGTTTAAACCTTTACAATATTTTTGGGGTAGAAAGTTTGAGTGGGGGGCTTTCAATAACCCATGTCTTCCAGGGTGTTGTCATCCAGCAGAAATCTGTGTTGGCTGATGTCTAATCTCAGGTTATCTTGTCTGAACATGCAGCACAGGGGCACACAGCAGTATTAAGCAGACAGTTCTCACACCCCTGACAGCCTTGTTTTTGTTTACATCAAAGGAAACATGGCATATGTGCTCTGACTGAGGTTTGTGTGTCAGGAGCCTGGCTGCAGAATTCCTGAGTGCTGTATAATGAATAAGTCAGCTGCCACTGTTTGGTCACTCTCTCATGCCGCTCGCCATCTTGGCATAAGTGCTGTTTTCTTGAAGCAAGGTTGATGAATCTCTCTTCAAACTAGATACGGTCTCGCTCTCTGTGGGCATTAAGCTTCTCGCTGGGTCTCAGATGATGTTATGTCTCTGGCACGTTCTGTGAATCACATCCTAACAAGATATTTGATGAAAGTGCAGCCTTGTGTTCTTCAGCCTTTCCTCTGGTCAAGCTACAAGCTTCTGTGTGCTGTGTGCTGGTTCAGCTATAGTCAAGCTACTGGTTTATTTAGTTCTCTTTTGGTAGTAGCTTGCAGTGTAACTCAGTACTCTGAAACTGTAGTTTATGTTTTTGATAATGGTCAAATAACTGTTTTTAAATTGAATAGTTGTATTTTCTGACACAAAATCTGTGAAAATCCTGTTGTTCTAATTTACTGTTTTTAACATTTATTTATTTTATATTTATGTGACGTTTTAAATTATATATAGTATTATTATTATAAAATAAATACAAGTAAAATCACACAAGACTTTCTAAGAACACTGATGAATAATGACGTTGTTCATGAATAATGCGTTTGTAAAAGTTACACTGATTTTACAACATCTGAGCTACGGAAGAGTGGAATTATTGTCCTCACTGCATTATTTTGTTATAAAACCATCCCTGAAAACAACAAGATTCAGTACAGACATGAAATAAATCTCTTTTTAGCCCCTGTGGTGTTATTGACATGCTCCCTTATTTTTCACTCTGTTTTGGTATGTGTCTTCTGTCTTTGAGCGAGTTAGCGCTGCCATGTTAGAGATTCTCTCAGGAGCCAATTATGTGAAGCGATGAGCCCAGACGCTCATGAGTTTCAGCCTGATGTGCTGATCCAGGATCAGGGCGCACTGACTTTTTCTAATCTTCACCATCACATACAAACTGACTTGTGTCCAGCCAAGCACTGATGCTGGCCGTGGCCTCTCAGTGTGGCTGCAGATCTTCTGGTCATTATATTAACCGTAGTTGTTAAGTATGGATGCTGTTCTTTGATAGAGGAATCTCAGGGCTTCTGTTAAAGGAAGACATGAATACATTACTTACCATAGAGCTGCTTATCACTTATTCCTGTTATTTATTTAAGCTGTCTTGTTTTCCTCACTGCTTACTTGTCCTCAGCTACTGTACAGCATTCATCTACTACTCTCCAGAGCAGACAGCCAGGGCCAGGGAGATCCTGAGCGCGGTGTCCCACCTGCAGCCTGTCATCACTGTGCTGGCCGACCAGCTGCTTCAGGTGGCCCAGCTGAGCTCCAGCCAGACTCTGAAGAAGACACTAAAGGACCTGCAGGAGAAGGTGAGAGCAGCTCCTTATCTCTGACAGTGCAGCAGGGGTTTACAGGTGATATTTGTGCTGTTGTACTGTATGCATCTGTATCTGTACATCTGTATGAAATACTCCGATCACATCATTCACAGAAGTGTTCAACAAATTCTGATACCTGCTGAACATTTCCAGGCCAATCTGAGACCACACCTGTGTCTGCTAGATTTAAAACAGTATTTGTCTTCATCAATACAAACGTTTGGAAATGCAAATAAATGCAAAACTTATAAAGTAGCACTATTAATATTAGTTCAGTAAGTGTGCATGATTTAATAGCATATATTTTTTCTAATTAAAGGTGCAGTGAGGGATTTCTGAGAAACACACAGCCAAACAATCACACCCCTCCTCTCATTGCTCCACCCTCAAAATAACAAACATGCTATGCAACAGGTGGCAAAGACTAACAGCTGTAAACATCGTAATACTCTCATAGCCAATCAGCAGTAGGGGGAGTGTATGCACCAGCTGCAATGCATGTGTGTTCATTATTCTAAGGGCAGCACAATGAAGGGAGGGGTGTGTTTGTTTGGGTGTCAATATCATAAATTCTGTTTATTTCATGCATGCACAAATCTCTACAGCATTAAATCTGGCTTCCATTGCATTCTGTCTTTCTGTAGATGACACCAGACATCACCACACACACACACACACACACACAGTGTGTAGATGTCATTAGCTATGTTTCCATCCACTGAAGACCAGCAAGTCTTGGCTTGAACGGTTCAAATTTACAGCACAGAGGCAGTTTCACATACAGGCAATGCTCTGTCACGTCCCTCAGCCAAAACTAACAGCAGCGTCCAGGCTGAGTAAGTAGTTTGCAGGCCTTCATGTTTTATGGCTGTAATGAATGAATTACATCTGCTGCTGTCTGTGGACAATCAGCAGCGCAGAGATTGTTTCTGCCTCGCTGGAATAATGGCAATCAAATGCCTTCATGGCTTAATTCTGTGTGTTGCTGCTCACCGTTTCCTTGATTAGAAGCGTGACGGTGACTGTCTGATTCGTGCACTCATGCTAACTCGCTCCTGTTGATTGAAATCTCGAACCGTGAGCACATGTTGTGAGGATCTGTGTTGAGGTTGCATTAGGGTCTGTGTACATTTACATGCACCAGAACTGGGCAATGCAGCTAAAAAAAAGAAAGGAAAATGTTATCTGTCAGTTGATGATGTAATATTTAAGATTTCCCCCTTCTGTATTTTCTGTAGGTAAAGCAAACATTCATGTTAACTACAGGACAGTAGATTTAAAATGACTGTAATAACTAATATGGAAATACCATGTGGTAGTTTTCATGTGTTTGAAATGTTAGTAAAGATAGCAATTAAATGTTGCTGTTTATTAGGATTCATTTTTAGATACACAGTAATATTGGAGGTACAGTACTGTGTGTATAAAAAATGTTATTTATAACAAACATATGCCTAGATAATTTTTTACTGTATTTTTACTGTATGTTATTTTCTTGAATGAAACATTTTAAATTTACTTGAATGTTGAAAGTTTTATGTGAAGCTCTCATTATTAAAAACAAGCATTTAAATGAGCTAAAACAACTAAACATTTGTTTTAAATATGACAAAGCGCTGGGTCAGTAGATCTCCCGGGGAGCCTCAGCGCTTCATATTTTGTCACCCTTATTTAACACATCTGATTCAAATCATTAGCTCATTGGCAGAAACTGAACTGTGTGAGACGTACATCATCTGGAGTGACAGGGGTTCCAGGACGGGATTTCAAACCACTTCCCCAGGGTGAACATGTCATGCCCAGTTATAATGATTGCTACACCTTTAGTTATGACACGACATCATGCTTACAACATTTGATAAGATCTGAAAGCTGGGAACTGCAGTCATAGGGCCCTAAATAAATGTCAGGTGTCAGGAAGCACAGGTCTGAGATTCATGTTTAAAAATAGCTTTGTGACGCTACATTTAAACTGTACGTCAATTTCAGACAGGTGAAAATTCAAGCAAAAATGAGTGAATCTATTGCTAGATAAACAAATGTGATAAACTGTGACTTGTGATTATCATATCTGAAATAATGATGGAAAGGGAGGTGGTGATTGTGTGGAGGTATGCAAACATCCCAGGGAATGAGCATCTGTTCATTGTGTAACATTGTGTAAACATGACAGGTGATGGCTGACAAATTACATTGAAAAGATAAGCAGGCTCAGCTGTGAGTTTGCTAACCATCTCATGGAGCCAGATGAGAAAAATGGTAAGAACATGTCTGTGACATGCCTGGAGGATGGTGCACTTGCTCCAACAGTTTGTTCAAATCCATCTTGTGTCAGTTTTCAATCTCAACCCCCTAATTTTCTCCCCATGTTTCACCCCTGCCTCCAGCACGGCTGGATTGTGGGTCGGGTGAGTGTTCTGGGGCCTCAGACTCATTTTGGGGTCTTTAGGGGCCTCTAGAGTCCGAGAGTGCCATAGAAAGCAGAGCACCAGCTGATCACAAGTCACTTTATAATGTAGCTCATAAGAATTACAGTGATTTCATTAAAATAACTGTTAAGTGAATTCTGCCCTTACAAGTGGACTGACAAGCAAATTAAGCTGCAGTGTGTGTATGCGTCATGTGAGTGAAGCAGTATCAGTTTCTCGCAGGCTTCCATCACCAGACATGGAGACTTGATTATTCTCAAGGGGTTTTCTCATTTGTCTGGAGCACATGAGCGTGAGAGTTTGTAGATGTGGCTTTTCTGTTTGCTTCTCTTTCATTCCTCCATCTCAAGGATTCATTGAATTGTTTGTCATCGTACTGAAGCCGAGATGAGCCACATCTTTTGTGTCTCTCTCATCTGATTTTATCACCTGCCCGCCGCTGTTTGCTCTGTCTTTGATGCGTATTCATTTTAGTGACATGGTTTTCCATCTCACTCTTCCATCTGTCAAATGAAGCTGATTAAGCAACAGTGTCGGACAGTGAACAAACATGAATCTCTGGTGAATTCCATCATTTTCTAAATAGAAATATTTTCAACACAACGTCATTTCATAGAATCACAAATTGTATTGTGTATGGTGGTGAAAAAGATGATGAAAATGACATTTGAAACATTTGTTTTGGAATTAAATGGTCAGCTCTGGCTTTATAAGGCTAGTGTCATCGCGAGCAGGTCATGTTTCCTATGCACACACAATTAAGTCATTTATTATATGATGTTATGAATTATTAGATATATAATATTAGCTATGTTATATCATGTAACTAAATTTTACAAAATTACATCCTTTATTACAATGGAATTAAGTACAGTAAAAATAAATATTCTGTTGATTTTTCATTGTTTTCTTATGACATTACGTCGTCTAAAGCTCTTCACTGACAATATTTTCTGCTTGATAACCACATACTAATTTCTGAATAAGCATTATTAGTCACAATTTGTGAGAATCACGACTCAGAAATAAACACTGTCTCTCCAGACAAAGCAGTTTGTTCACGCTCTGAAGGACGAGCTGGTCAAGAGTGCCCTCTTAGCGCTGCACGCCGCACGGCCAGGTTACATCAGCAACACATCCTCTCCGTCCAGCCAAGCCAAAGCTAATGCAAACATGACCGCAGAGCCACATGCTGTCTGCAACAACGTTGATGGCTCTCAGATGTCTCCAAAAGAAAGCCAAGCGTCTCCAATCCGCTCAGACTCCATCCCTCACCACAAGCAGTATGACGAGGAGGAATGGGCAAGTTTTCTTCAGTTTATTTGTTTATTGTTTATTACTTTTTTAAATGTGCAAAACAACATATTTTAACAAATACTTGATATTTTAATTTCTGTGTGAGTTTGCTGACTTTCTTAATGAATGTATAAAATAATGCCTTTTTTATCATATTTTAGCCTTCTAAGTACCCAAAACATACAAGTTACTGCATAGCAATATGCCACTCAAAACAGCTGCATAGCAACGCCCTGACAACCACCCACATCTAGTGTATTTCATTGTTATAGAGTTTATTATTATTATAAAGTCTTTTGAATGAATTTGGGTCATTCTCTTCACCACATCACAGAAACTTTGTGAAGTACAAACCTAATTGTGTGCTGACTTTCCTGATAGAATCTCAAGATCTTGAAGTTAACCAGAGCTATGAGTGAGGTGAGGTGGGACATTGGGTTAGAATCCACGGATAACTTTTAGCATTGTTTATTACAAACCTTTATCAAAGTAACTGAAGGATATCTGCCAAAAGAAGCCTTGTATTAAGGTGTGTGTGTGTAATTTGCTTGTTTAGTCGTCAGTGCTGTGAATAGCAGCTAAAATGGCTGTAATTGCCTTCTGGAGTGAGTGTGTGTGTGTCATAACTGGAACTAGCAAGAGGATTCGGGGACGAGATAAGACTGATCTCTAATCAGTGTAAAAATAACTCCACACCCTTGAGTGCCATTCTGAGAGGAAACGGAGCAACAGACCACCTATAAAGAAAAGTGCTAAGTTTAATCATACTTAGCCTATAGTACCCAATTATGGTAAGCTGAGGAGAGACAACACTTCAGAGCATGGTGACCATAGTGCGCACTAGGGGGTCTTCAAAAGTGCAAGGTCATAACTGTAATCTTGGTTATGTAAATCTTCTACATACTTTTTTCTAAATCAGTATAGTATATTTTTAAAAGCAGTTAAATTAAGGAATGAAATAAATATTTCTTCAGTAGCTTTTCTTCTGTGGTTCTCAAAATAAAACTCAAGGGTTAGGTCAAGTGGATGAGTTACAGTCATGTCACTGTGTTCAAGGTATTTTACTGCTGTTGTCAGGAACTCTTGTTGTGTTGTAAGTGTTTGTCCATTAACATCTGGTTTGGCTCTTCTAGGACAGGGTGTGGGCCAGCGTGGCAAAGAGTCTGAACTGTGTTCTCACTGCGGTAGACAAACTTCAGGAGAAAGAGAACAACAACCAGGAGCTGACACCAGGCCACGCCCTCGCTGATGTCATCACCTCCCACAATCCTGGTATATGTTTTTGACCAATCATCTACGCTTGACCTTATTTAACCTGCTAATAACAACCGAATTCAATGATGAACTTAGTTTACAACAATTATGAACATTTAAAGAGCCAGAGCCCAGATTAGTGTCATTACACCAAAGTGATTTACCTGCTCATGGTTTTTATTTGCATGTACTCTTTGCTAGATCATTTTGCTAGTTAAAAATAACAATGTAAGTTCTTCCAGCAACTTCACAAAAAGCCATTTGTTTAGTAAGTTTATTCAAGATGACTTGCAGTGAATTCAAAATGTATATATATATATATACTGTATATATACTGTATATACATATAAATATATATATATATTTGATCAGATTTTCTTTCAAATCCATGACCTTGGCATTGGTTGGGTTATGCTGAGCTACAGAAACATGAACAATCCACCTGGGTTTACTTTTTCCACATCAGTTATTTGAGAGATGAATTTTACCATCAATTCTCATTTTTTCCAGCTGCTGGCAGTAAGTGTTAGATAGTGAAAAGGTTACACAAAATGACAAGTGTGGTGAAAATCCTTATCACAGTCAGTGCTGCCACCTTTTGGACACAGACTGAATCTGCATTGTCGACTACATCTTTCAACTGACGATGTAATGATTTTTGAGAGGACAATACATTTTCAATACTGTCAGTATTGTGCAGTGTTCAGTACTGTCTGTGCAGTGTTCAGTACTGTCTGTGCAGTGTTCAGTACTGTCTGTGCAGTGTTCAGTACTGTCTGTGCAGTGTTCAGTACTGTCTGTGCAGTGTTCAGTACTGTCTGTGCTGTGTTGAGTACTGTTTAGAAGACCTGTGGTATTGTGTTCTTGTCAAACAGTGAGCTTTCACAATGACACTACATTGAACACATGATAAACTGACGTCAGAACGTCACATAACTGAAGGTTTTCGCATGAAAATTAAAGCTATGAATTAAAGTCTGCTATGCTGAAATTCAAATCAGTACGAGTGTTTCTACCAAACGTGACACTTTCAGGAAACCAAATATAAATGAAGATAATAGTGCCAGAAACATTGCTCATAGAGGCGGAAACAGAAACATGAAAGGTTTAATTGTTAATGAATCCAAACAAGAGAGATTTGCTTTGAACCTTTGTTTGCAACAACAAAAGATTCGATACCCAGCACTGCATGATAAATGTCAGAAATAACAAGCTTAGACATGCTACAAAAGATGCAATCAGTAAATCTGTGATGCAGTGGAACAGTGTTTCTAGTAAATAGTGTGGAATGAGTTGTTTATAATACAATATTTTCCACAGACTCCTGTCGCCCAGTGGTGACGCCATCTACTAACATCCTGTACTTCCTGCCTCTTATAAACGACATAACACTCTCGTGCTGTTTCATTAGTACAGAAAGAAAGCACTTATTACAGTGCCCTGTGCTCTTTATCACTGCATTGTAACCTTTCCTTGGCCTCGCTAACACATGCCTTTAAGAGGGAGTTAACTTTGTTGTTGAAAATAGCTCACCCAAACATCTAATGCAGTTGTTCATCACTGGTTAGTCGTGGGTCTGTTTCTGTTGGGTTGCAGACAGCAGTGGGTAAATGATGCAAATGCAGAAAACTAAACAACTTAAAACGAGCAAATTGCTTGAGCGAGCAAAACTAATGACAAAACTGAGGACCTCTGATTAACTAATATCTGTTTTTCTCCATACTCCTGCTGCAGAGTGTCGTGATCAGCTGGCCATGCTGGTTCAGTCTCTGAAGGACTGTGTGCTGGATGTGGCCGAGAGGGCAAGACGTTCCATGAGCTTCGTGCTGCTCCAGGAAGCTGCCTGTAGCACCATGCACGGTCTCCAGCTCCAGCAGAGACGAGACACTGTCTTCAGCCAAGCGGTGAGGCACATCCACCAATCAGATGCTGCTGTCTCATGTTGAGATGTGCCACATGGCTGATCTCCAGATAGCATCCAGATTCATATAAAAACACCAGAGTGTGCATAGAAAATGTTTCTGTATTAACTTTGATGAAAGCCAGACTTAAAGAACTGTACTATGATAGAGTCTAAATCCTGACTGGAGAACCTCGCAGATCTCTAATATTCAGCAAAGCATTGAATTGTTTGCATCCTCTAACTCAGAGTCGTGTCCTTTTCAACATGATTTCTGGGTGTGAGAGAAAGAGAGCATACAGTATGTTGAGTTAAAGCTGTGTGTTTGCATGTCTGCAGCTGGCTGCGCTGGCCTGTGGATTCGTCATGCGTTTGTATGCGGGTTTGGAGGATAAGGGCTTTCTCAGACAGCTGCAGACGGTCGGACTAGTGGCTCAGTTTGAAAGCCTGCTCAGCACATACAGTGAGTATGTTCAGCCACAGTCAGTACACTGAAGCAGTAGAAACATCCACCTCAGAACACCCCAACATTCAGTATGAACTCATTATGAGAGTTAAGCTCCACTGTGTCACTGTAACATGCATATCAAAGTAATGCAGTTCTTTATTGTTTTATTTAGTTGAAACTTCCGTGTGTTTTAGTTGTCTGTATTTGTGTGCGTCACTTTCAATAATATTAATCTTCTGTCACGATCTAAATACTCTGCATTCTTATGTTGGTTCCCATGGCAACTTTGAGATAAACACATTTCACATTTATTCATTTAGCAGACGCATTTATCTAAAGTGACTTACATGTACAAGTGGAAATAGTCCAGATGTTAGAGACTGGATGAAGAGTAGAAGACGACAGGTTTTATAAACAACATTAAATGAGGTTAAACATCAGAGTATGAGGGATTCTTCAGGTATCTGGGAAACTGTTTTTTTTGTGTTTTCTGGTGTTTCCTGAAGCTTGTGATGTTCTCAGCCAATCAGGTGGAGGCTGGAAGCTCATTCCAGCAGAGAGGAACAGAACAGGTGAAGGTGTTGGAGAGTGATCTGGTACCTCATTGTGAGGGAATGTCACTTGTTTACAGAACAGAGCTGGCGAGAGAGGACAGATATTTGAAGGAGTTGTGGTAGGGGGACATAGTTCCAGTGACTGTCCTGAAGGTCAGGGTCAGAGATTTAAATTCAGTCTGGAGGCTGGTGTTTATTATTTGATGTGAGGAACTAAAACACACAAATCAATCACAGTCACTCTTGTTGTTGTGTTTTTGGAAAGTTGATTTGTTGAAATCATGCCAGTAGGCAGATTATAATGTTCAACCACTGTGCGTATAGTAAGGAATAGATATGTATATCTGTTATGATACATGTGTATATGATCTTAACAATTCTTCTGCAAAGTAATATGTAGTTCATAAGATGGACTGTAATCTGTTTGGTTCATAAAATAGTTCTAATGAATGATAATTATAGTGATAATTAAATGAGCATCCACAACAACAGACCATAATGTTACATTTATTCTAAGCTCACATGCTGCAGTTTCACAACATCGTTGAAGATTTCCTTCTGTTGTTTCAGTGTTTCATACGATATTGTTCCTCTGTATCATTATTGTTGTAGTCATGGTGAAGAACTCATCTGTTCTCTTAAAATTAAAACAATTTTAGAGTTATTGGCCCTTAACACTGTTTTCATCACCCAGGTGAGGAAATAGGAATGTTAGAAGATATGGAGGTGGGCATCTCAGACCTGCAAAGCGTGACTTTTAAGATCACAGAGGCAACATCTGGAGATGCAACTGACCTGCAGCCCAAAATCAGCGGCAGACGGTGAGAGAGACTATTACACTCGCGCACACACACACACAGAGAAACTCTCTCTCTCTCACACACACACACACACACACACA
>JAZGTI010003584.1:14752-30867 GCA_036877585.1 Botia kubotai | reverse complement strand
CCTGTCTGCTGGACACCTCTTAAATGAATCATTAGACTCACCTGTGGTTGAATGCCTGTTAATTAGAATTTTGTAGTCTTAAGTGTGGCTTTTCTACTAAGACTATAATTGGGGTGTAGTCATTTTTGCAACATGGGCTTGAATGAATTTGTTAGGAAAATCACTTTTTTGTGTGTGCAAATTAACAAATCTTGTTTGCAATCAATGGCCCACATTTGTGGGAGTATTTTGTAGTATAGTACCTTATAGAAAATGTTGATTCTGAAAGGAAACTAAAGGTTTTCTGACAAATGTAGTGGGGTGTACTCATTTATGCTGAGCACTGTATATTTCTTTTTGTGCTTCTTCTTCCGCTCTTGTGTCTTTTGCAGCCCATAGGAAAGTTATTTGGCACACAGATAGAGGACATTATGAAATGTTACTGTACCAAATTTGGAGCCTCTATCTCAAACTGCCACACTTTTGGACCATTTGAATAAATGGACATGTATTTAAAATACCTGCCATTATGTGCAAAGGCTTGTACCTCTCTCAGTGGTGTATTAGAGGGTAATGTATCCAGACTGCCTACTAAAACTGTATGTTGTTCTGAGACAATGCAAATGTAGTCAATTAACATGATAGATGATGATTTCATATTAAACAAGATATGCTGTTGCAGCTTACATGGAGATGGTGTATAGAAAGAAGATAACATTTTATTGGAAAGGGGTATAAAGGATTTGCAATGATACTATAAAATACCTGAACATTACACAATGAAAGAAAATGAGAGATAAAGAAATAGAAAAATAGTAGAGTCTTTACAACTGTAATTAGGTCATTACACTAGACGCAATATTAACAATTTAAAAAACCCTAAATTAAGTTAAATGACAGCAGTCTCCAGTAAGCAAGCCAACAGGGTGACACTGGCAAGGAACCAAAACTACAATTATGTATAGATGAAGAAAAACCTTGGGAGAAATCAGGCTTAACCGGGAGGGCCAGTTCTCCTCTGGCACGTTAAAGCCGCAATTTGTAACTTTCTTGGAAATAAACGGAGAGCTGATAATACTGATTTAAAATTATATATTGATTTAAAAACTGTTGTATCTAATGTTGTTACAATATGTCAAGCCCCGAGGAATGTTACAAACAGAGTTGGTGACAGAAGCATTAACGTTACTAATTGCAGCTGTAACATTATACTGCTGTGACTAGGTAGGGAACAAAGGTATGGAATTTAACTATGCAGGCAATTAGATAATAGAAAGTTTAATAAAGAAGTGTATCATAGTCCCACTGGTCTGTCCTAGGGGGCGTCCCATCCCGCCTCCCGACCATCTGGTCTGGATAAAGTCTGGATCTAGCTGACTAGAGGACCATGAGGGAAATGACAGACAGACAGGCTTGGTGTGGAGACAGTACATCTGTTTCTGTGAAAAGTGTCCCTGGTTCTGGTTTACTTAATTAATGCAGCCTAACAATCTGAGTAATAAATTTGAGTAATAAATTCATAGGACTATGTGTAGGCTACATTAAAGAGGTGGGTCTTTAATCTAGATTGTGCCTGCCTCCTAGACAATACTGGGAAGACTGTTCCATAGTTAGGATGCTAAAAATGTGAAAAGGAAGCGCTTCCAGAAGCGCAAATGCGCTTCTAGAAGCGCATTTGTAAGGGTCAGACACTGATGTTGGATGAGAAGGCCTGACTCGCAGTCTTCGCTCTAATTTATCCCAAAGGTGTTCTATCGGGTTGAGGTCAGGACTCTGTGCAGGCTAGTCAAGTTCTTCCACACCACACTCGCTCATCCATGTCTTTATGGACCTTGCTATGTGCACTGGTGCGCAGTCATGTTGGAACAAGAAGGGGCCATCACCAAACTGTTCCCACAAAGTTGGAGGCATGGAATTGTCCAAAATCTCTTGGTATGCTGAAGCATTCAGAGCTCCTTTTACTGAAACTAAGGGGCCAAGTCCAGCTCCTGAAAAACAACCCCATACCATAATCCCCCCTCCACCAACTTCACAGTTGGCACAATGCAGTCAGACAAGTACCGTTCTCCTGGCAACTGCCAAACCCAGACTCGTCCATCAAATTGCCAGGTGGATAAGCGTGATTCATCACTCCAGAGAATGTGTCTCCACTGCTCTAGAGTCCAGTGGCGGCATGCTTTACACCACTGCATCTGATGCTTTGCATTGCACTTGGTGATGTATGGCTTTGATGCAGCTGCTCGACCATGAAAACCCATTCTATTAAGCTCTCTACGCACTGTTCTTGAGCTAATCTGAAGGCCACATGAACTTTGGAGGTCTGTAGCGATTGACTCTGCAGAATGTTTGCGACCTCTGCGCACTACCTCAGCATTCTCTGACCCGCTCTCTCATTTCACGTGGCCTACCACTTTGTGGCTGAGTTGCTGTCATTCCCAATCACTTCCACTTTGTTATAATACCACTGACAGTTGACTGTGGAATATGTAGTAGTGAGGTAATTTCATGACTGGACTTTTTGCACAGGTGGCATCCTATCACAGTACCACGCTGGAATTCACTGAGCTCCTGAGAGCAGCCCATTCTTTCACAAATGTTTGTAGAAGCAAATGTTTGTCTGCATGCCTAGGTGCTTCATTTTATACACCTGTGGCCATGGAAGTGATTGAACCATCTGAATTCAATTATTAGGATGGATGAGCAAATACTTTTGGCAATATAGTGTATTTTTAAGATAAAAAATGCAGTTTTACAAATATTGGAAATTAGGTGTATTGAAATATTGGAAACTGCTATCAAAAAGTACACCCAGATTCTTAGATGATAAAGCAAGCTTATAGAGCATTCATAAGTTTTCTAGGTTGTTATGTGTGGAAGATTTTGGTCCAATAATTTGGTCCAATAAAAAAAAACGTTTTTATTTCAATTTAGAAGTAGAAAGTTGCTAATCATACAAGTTTTAATATCGACTTTACATTCTATTAGTTTGGTGAATTTATGCATTTTGTTGGGCCTTGAAGAAAAGTACAGCTGAGTATTACCAGAAAACAATGAAAACTAACTCCATGTCTCTTAATAAATGGTCCAAGGGGTAGCATGTACAGGGTGAAAAGCAGAGACCCAACCACTGAGCCCTGCGGCACTCCATAATTAACTTATCGATATGGCACCTTTTAATCCATAACTATGATTGAAACCATGCCAGTGCAATTTCATTTCTGGCAACATAATTTTCAAGCCTATTTAAGAGAATGCTGTGGTCAACAGTATCAAAGGCTGTGCTAAGGTTGAGTAGCACTAGAAGAGAGATATAGCCATGATTAGCAGACAAGAGAAAATCATTTGTCACTCTGATGAGAGCAGTCTTTGTACTATGATATGATCTGAATCCTGACTGGAAATTCTCGCAGATATCTTTTCTTTCCAGGAATTAACATATCAGTGAAAACACCACCTTTTTTTAAAACAAAACGTACATTTGAAATGGGTCTGTTATTTACTAGTTCCCTGGGATCAAGCCAGCTGATAACAGCCAGCTTGTAAGGTTTTGGGACATATCCCAATGCATATATGAGTTTATGATTTTTTTCTCTGACAGTATGTATTTTGTTATTAAAGAAACTCATAACTCATCACTGCTATGATATTGACAACTGTCAGAAGCAGTTGATGTTTTATTTTGTTTAATTTAGCCACTGTATCAAATAAATATCTAATGTATAAAATAAATATCTCGTTAACCGTAAAGGATTACTTACCTGTTACTCCACGCTCCAGCGTTCTCTCCTGTGTTGGTCCCTTGTCGATTTCTCCTGGTTCCAATTCTCCTGTGTGGCTGTTGTCCTCTACCTGCTAAAAGATCTTTTTTCACCTGGATACCCAGCTTCATGTGTGCCTTAATAACATTCTCCAAGTCTCCTTACCTTAACATTACTAACCCCTCAAAGAATTTAATGATATTTCTTTTGCACACTTTCTGTAATTTATGTTTGTTCTTCTTTCTGTCCGGTCAGATGTTGCCTTTATGACAGAGAGCCATATATTCACACAAAGCCATATTTTCATTAAATCAACATTAGCATTAACTTTTAAAAGACAGAAGTCGGGCATGAATTATCAAATTAATATAATTGTGAATTAATTTTAATGACTTTTACAGCCTTCTCTACTTAAGAAAAGGATCGGTTCAATCCAGAATGACTTTTTATTGGTTTCGAACACATATAAAATGTGAACATGAATACTAAAACATATTTTCACTATTTCTAAACATATTCCTGAATTGTCAGGAAAAACAAAAGGACAAGCAAGCTTTAGTGGCTTTCTTCAGGTGCACTTAGCATCTGAGGCCAAGCTTACTTACTCTAGAGCTCTTGTAGCTATAATAATGCAAACATTAATTATTAGTGGTAATTTATCTGTATGAAACACTGTCTACAATATACTTCTACTATTAATAATCACAATTATATTAGCCTTATAAAAACTGCAGTGAGAATTGTTCATTAATTACATAATTTTTATGTGTGTGACATATATATATATATATATATTTACATTTATTTACATTTTTGCATTTGGCAGACACTTTTATCCAAAGCGACTTACAGTTAATTCAAGTTATACGCCAGTGCATGTGCTCCCTGGGAATCGAACCCACAACCTTTGCGTTGCTAGTGCAATGCTCTACCAACTTTAGGAACACATATATTATATTTATAGCATTACTGAACTATTCACAAGTGGTTTACCAGCCTAGATTACTGAAAGACCCTCATGTGAATTCAATTTGTTTGGACTGATTTAGACTCTTGCAACTTGCAATTGTCAAGTATAAACAGAACTGTTTTGTATTTTTCCTTACCTAAAGAACAAGGCTTCCATCATTCATGTTGACTATGCTTTCCTCAAGGCAGATATGTTCAACAGAAGTAGCCCAAAAACCCTGTAGTGGAGTTGACTGAGGCTATTTACTGAGGTTACTTGAATTCAAAACCTAGGTCTCATCATTTGAAAGGTACAACAGAGAGCAGAAAGAGAGACTTACTGTTTTGTCTCAATATACAATGAGCATGCCACCTAATCACAATGTGCATTTCTATTAAATCTCCATTCAATTTGATAGATTTAACAATCATAAATTAATTTATCTTAATAAATAGAAGTGTCTTCAGCCTATGAACAAACGTGTTACTTATTTGCTACATCTTAGCCTGCTGAATGTTATATATTGTCTCTGCTCATCCCCTTAATTTTAAGGTGTAACATAACTGCTCCAGGACACAAGTTTAAGGATGCAGACTTTATTAAACCCAGAGTAAACACAGTTTATTAACACTTAAGGTTATAGTCCATACAGCAGGCACAAGTCAAGAGACACAGGTGAACATGTTTAAGATAATGACGAACAAAGGGTTCTAGGAAATGGAGTCTATAGTAAATTAAACAGGCCGCAAAAGTGCCCTCTGGTGGAGAACAAGGGCCAGCTGGTTCAGCTACTTGATCATCCTTATGCCCATTTAGGAGGATTACATAACCTGGATCACCAAACATCAGTGGAAATATGATGGAATTCTTTATTAAACTTTGTTATCTACTTGCCTACCTCTAGCTCAGTTAGATTCTACATTTTAGTTCCCTGCCTACTCACAGCAGTGTGAGGTTATAGCTGCAGTTAGTAACATTGTTACAAACTATACTGTTTGTAACATTCCTCAGTGTTTGGACATTCCATTGGAGTTTTGGTTCCTTGCCACTGTCACCCTGTTTGATTGCTTACTGGGAGACTGCTAACATTTAGCTTGGCTTCATAAATTGTTAATATTGTGTTTAATATAATGATCTAACTACAGTCCTAAAAACTCTACCATTTCATCATTTATTTTCTTTCATTCTCTTTCATCATCCAATGTTCAGATATTTTATGGTGTTATTGCAAATCCCTTATACTCCTGTTCTATAAAATGTTCTTTTCTAAATGCCATCTCCCTGTAAGCTGGAACGGCATATCTTGCTTAATATGATACCTGTCATCTACCTGTCATTTTAGTTGTCAATAGTCTTAAATGTTACATACTATTTTACTAGGCTGGCAGGATACATTACCCTCTCATAAGCCACCGAGATAGGTATGAGCCTTCACATGCATTGAAAGGTATTTCTGATGCACATCTATTTGTTGAAATGGTCCAAATGTGTTATAGTTATCATCAGTTCAGTCAACTGTATATTCATAAACTAATTACAATTAGAAAACAAAAATGTTTAGGGGGTAGTGTCCCCCTCAGATTCCCAGAGAAACCGTGAAAGGGGAACCACTCAAATACAAGCATGGTTTATATATTGGTCTAGAGACAGATCATTAATTCTCCTGGGCATCCATCACTTTACTGGCTCCAGTAAACCATAACAGTACAAGTCCATAAAAACAGAATCTTCCCAGCTGAAACAGTAAGCAAGAGCACAGAACTGTCCCATGTAGGTTTCATTTGGCTTATTACTATGGTGTAAGAAATGAATTTCCTCGGCTGGATCCGTAATAGTGTTTTGTAATATTCTGCTCCAGGACTTTGAAGATTCAAATTCTGACTTTCTGACTTTATTAACCACAGTCCAAGATCACAAACACAATCCATACAATAGGCAAGATCCAAGGGCAAAGCAAACAGAATTATGTTTATGTTATTATATTATGTTTGCCCCCCCTCCTCCCCAACCTCACACAACATAATGATACAAAAAGGGTTCTGGGAAATAGAGTCCATAGTAAATAAAAGAACAGGCAGCAGGGGTGCCCTCTGGTGGAGCACAAGGCAACTGGCAGCATGCTCATGTAACATAGGGTAAACAACACACTTCTTATGCTGACTGTACATTAAAAGGTCATTTAAAGGAGTATCCCAACCATAAAATGGCTCATTTTAAAGTGTGTACAGCGTTTTAACTGTTCTGTGCTGTTGCAACAGGAGGTTGCCCAGAGTGAACATATGGTGGTCCCAAGGACAAAATCAGGCCATGCATTGGCTAACTGATATGGGGGCCCATAAGGGCAAAACTTCTGTGGGCCCCAAATGGGTTAACCCATATATTTGGTCTTTGTGGATTTTCTGTTAATCTGCTAGATTGGTGTCATTTTTATTTGCACTGCTGTCTTTATTTTATTATACAATTTATTTATTTACAGTTACAAACTTTGTCACTCTGCTATCACCACTTGTGGTGTTCTATCTATATATATTCTTTTGAATAAACTGATTTGCTTTGTTTTTGCTTTGTTGTTCGTGTCTTAATTACATTAATGGGACATGCAAATTGGAATTTTATTGTGTCTAAATGTTACGGAGGAGGTCGCCGCCCCGCCTCCTCCCTGCCGCCAGAGGGAACCATCGCCAGAATGTTAGTTTCCCTTTCCGGACTACATTTCCCATAATCCTCGTAACTAGGGCTGATAACTTCCTGTTTGGCACCTGTTCTCAATCAGCCTGTCTATAAAGCCCAGGTTCACACGCTACTCGTTGCGATGTGTTGTTTTGCCGTGAGCGACAATTCAGAGCGTTTCCCTTGGACTGATTTCCCGTTGCCGATTGGACTGTTTATCGTTTTTGATTTTTTGCTGCCTGCATCTTGTTTTTGTTACGGACATTGTTGTAGATGTTTGCTGCTTGCCCCGACCCTTGCCTGTGTACTCGTTGTGATTTTGTCTCGTTTACATTGCTCTGATCGCCGGTGTTTGACCATTGCCTGTACTCTGATCGCCGGTGTTTGACTATTGCCTGTACTCTGATGAAAGTGCTGCATATGGATTGTGTGTCAGCGTCTCCGTTACACTAAACCCATATTAGTTAAATATGTACTTAGGCACAACATTGTTGATTTGACATTGTTCCCTGTACAGCAGACTGACGCAATCTGTAGAAAGTGGGTATGTTCTATGCATTGGAGAATGGGAGCCCCTTTTTGAAACGGCCCCAAAATACTAGGACCAGCCCTGCAAACACCCCAGAAGGAAATTTAACTGTACATTTCTTTGGGGTGCCTTCCAAATAGGTGAGTGTTACCCAAGTATTAGTTGTTCCATCAATATCCACGAGATGGCGCAATAAGCTTTCTTACTTGTAAGTGAAAGTGACCTATTTGTCAGATATGGTAACCCATACCCGAAATGTGACCTCTGCATTTAACCCATCACTGGTGAGGAGTGAACACACACTGCAAGTTGTGAACACACACACACCCGGAGCAGTGGGCAGCACATTACTGCGCCCGGGGAGCAATTGGGAGTTAGGTGCCTTGCTCAAGGGCACTTCAGTTGCAACCCCCCAGTGCTGGAATCGAACCAGCAACCTTCTGATTACAAGTCCAACTCACTAACCAGTAGGCCACAACTGCCCAACTCACAACTCATATATGACTTTTTCTCTGGAACACAAAGATATTTTGAGAAATTTTTTGAGTCAATACAATGCACGTCAATGGGTGCCACTGTTGTTTGGTTATCAACATACAACAAAATAGCCACTTTTGAAAAACTGTGCAGAAGATGCTGGAAAATGTTCAGCACCTGGAAGATGTTTCTGAAGAACAGTGGGCAGTTTAATGGTTAGACAAACAAGGGACTCTTAAACAACTATCACAAAACATAAAAAGATGTTGATCATTTAGGTCACAATACACAGCAATAATGCATGTAAACGAATGTTATTTTTCTATTATTATAACCTCTGGACTATGTATAAACATGGATAGAAAATCACTTATTTAGGGCAGTACTAAATAAAAAATTATTGACCTCAATTGTAGGGTCCACAACAATGCATTTCTTTTGAGTTTGTCAAGACTTTGGATAACACTTTTCACAATAAATATTGTTTCAATGCATTACAGCATTACAGAGCGTCCTTTCCACAACCCCTCTTCACTTCCGCTGTGAACTTGCTCTGTAACCACCGCACCGATCCTCATTCTAAGCCTGGGATTAAGTAAAACACTTGTAGTCTGATGACACAAGGGTCTCTCTCAGCTGTAGCCCCTAGGATCCATCTGTTGGCCCTTTGCCTTGTGTTTTTGTTAGCGGTATTAATAAAAGGTTAAACGTGACAATGAGAAAGCCAATTTTGCTACAGGGGTGAGAATGAGTGGTATCTCTGAGTAGAGGAAGCCAAGAAATTTTGGACGGGCCAAGTCAGGGTCTTTCACTTCATCTGTGGAGGTTCTGGTTTCAAAGCAATCTGTTCTTCAAAGCAAAGAAACCTTACACCAAAACATTTGACTTAATGTGACTCAACTTCTTGACTCCACTAAAGACCATAGTGGGTATTTAAAACTAGTTTAGTACTTAAAACTGGGTGGTCATATGGTTGTTTGGATTTTTTGGAAGTTTTGTTGCTGATAGGTTGTTTTATTAGTTGTTTTATTAATGAATGGATATCTTGAAACATGAAATATATGACATGAAATAAAACTATATTTTGAATGATGTGAATGATTGATTGAGTGGTGTTTTCCAAGACAGTTGAACAAACTCCTAACCCTAAACCTTTTGGCACATAACTAATACTCAATGTATCACATGGCTTGTTGGCTTGATTTCCATTTTGCAAATATCAAACTGCGCAACTCTTAAGCGTTGGTATTCTCTGTGCATGGTATTCTCTATGCTGAGCAGACAGGTGCATGAGTGTATATTTGTGTGTTTTAAAAGGGAGTGGGAGTTAGTATGGAGAGTGTGTTCCTGTGTTCCTGCCTCTGTCACTCTACACATACCCCAGCAGCTGTTCCTCAAGTATCCCTCCCCCTAAACACACACAAACCTTGTAAAACCAAAAGATACAGGAAGCACCAGGGTGCTGATATCTGTTTAGCAGTTGTTCCATCTTCTTTTAGGTCTGTTACAAATAATAACAGATGAACCAACACTAAGAAGGTAATTTTAGAGCCACAAGCAGTGTGTTAAAACAAACTCAGAACAAAAAAGATAAGAAAAAACATTGGGAAATAGGGTAGTGACAGGTTATTCTAGTGAAGGGGACATGGGTCAAGCTCTTGACACATAAAAAGAGATCACAGTGAAGCATGGATTTAACATTCCACACTTTACTACTGTCTGGCTTTCATATGCAGCGTTGATTTGAGATTACATTTGACACAGACCACTCATTTCCCTGTCCATCAAGCTTTTACGTTTCTAAACTTTATGTATAATACTTTAAGTCTATAACATAACTATTTAGTTATAGTTATGTTAATTAATTGAGGTTAACCAAGTTAATTGAGGTATTTGTATGAATGTGTTAAGTGGCAGAAATTGTTTTTCTGATTTGGCTTTGTAGTTTAAATATCTAAAAGCATATGTCTGTTATAGCGTGTGATTATATAAATTTAGCTTAAAAGGAATTGATGAACATCAGTTGAAAGAATATTGTGGGTTATTAATTAATATTAAGAGAGGTTAGTGGTATGCAATACCACGCTTTCATAAAATACTGTCACATCATAATTAAATCACAAAGATATTTGTGAACTGAGTGAAGTTCTGATATTGTTGCTTATATAGTATTGGATATCTGATTATTCCTTTTCTAAAAAGTGTTATGTGATGAATGCACTGATCAATTCATTTTAACAAATCAAAGGATGAAATGCATTGAGTTTAAAAGAGACATGGAAAGATCTTGCTACCAACAAGAAACATATCCTGTGACAAGTCCAGATAACATGTACCCATTACTATGCAAAGAATGTGACCCTCGAATAATATTGTTCCTCTGCTCAAAAGCAACCACAGCTCATCTAAAGACTTATGACCTTGAGCTCTCTTTTTTAAGTAACTTGTAAGCACTGGGATTTTTTAAAGGGGAAAGCAGATCTGCACACAGTTTAAAGATTAGCTAGACCAGAATTGTGAACAAAAGATAACTTACAGACTGTAACTTACAGGAAACCATGAGGTGGTCACATGAACCAATGTGAACTTTATTCACATTCCTAAGGAGATAACAAGTAGTCCCCCACAGGCTGGTGAAAATTTTGTGAAAATTTGTGAAAATTGCATTTTTTGTTAGTCTCCACTCCTACAGGTACACAAGTATGTATACATATAGATTTTTAAACATTGACATTTTTGCACATGTGTGGCTTGAGAAAATATCAAGGTTATTTCTGTAGCAGTTAACTCACCCTTTACACAACCATGAGCCTGTATAGAGAAAACCTTAAGCCTCCGCCAGCTGACAGATGCTCATACAGAGAACGTTGGGGATTATGCAAAAAGCAGCACATTACACCACTCAGTGTGTAGTCGCATAAATTTAGCATTATGAGTGAAAGCAGTTATTGCTGGTAGACATTGTAGCATGAACATTTTGTCAATGTTTACTTTTCAATGGAAATCCACACAGATAAAAAGGTTCCAGGAATATATTTTCTTTTGACATTTATATCCAGAAATGAGATACAAGAGAGTGAAGCTAAACTATGAGGGATGATAACTCCACAACTCAGCAATTTGTGGGAAACTTCTTTAATCCTGCACAGTGGTCAGTATGATTTTCTTGATCCTTATTTAACAATCTACTGTTCTCATCATTATCTTTGCTATCCTGTTTTGGCTATGGGTCTTTATTGACATTTCTTAAATGACTTTCCATAGACTTTTAAGAGAGCTAAAGTGGAACGGACAGTCACAACATGGTTATGGGGCTTGAGCCAAATAAAGGTACTTTAAGATTCTTTATATACAATGCCAGTTTTGTACATGTAATAAGGCAGGGAGATAACCCTACATTAGTGTTCTACTCTGCGCTGTATCTTGCTAAAGCTCAAATGTTTCAGCAATGATCTAAATGAAGACAAGTGGCAGGGGCATGTCAGATGTTAGGGTTGGAGCGTATGGAGGTTGAATGACAAAACAGCACAATTGAATTTTGGGTAGTCTGTCTTGTCTATTGTTATCTTCATGATTTCAATCTGCATACTCAAAACGAATTGCACAAATTATCATCCTAACTGATACTTTCTGTTGTCACTGATGTCATTTACATTCAGTTAACAAATACAAATCTCTGATTTTATTTCAATTTTATCTTATGTTGAGTTTGTTTATGTTTATTATAATAATAATAATACAAACTGCAGCATAGCATCTTACTATCTTAGATTGTAAAAAAAATCATGCTCACTTTAAGTTTCTCTTTACCTAAAAATGTGTACACTTTAATCTAATAACAGGAATATTGAAACATTGTTTATTAATTATTTATTTAGTAATTTATTAATAAAGTTTTATTTGTTTAGAGATAAAAACACTTCTAGTGGTATGATTTGGTGTGTCAAACAGATTTAAGCGCTAATATTGTTCCACACATTGATTGTGACATGCTAAAAATTGTTTAAAACCGTTAGGCTTCTCGCCCCCTGTGGTGGCTTCCTGTGGTCTCTTTCCATACATGGGTGTCAGACTGCATGCCTTGTGGGGGTTTCTACTCTCCGTACCCTTCCATTCATGGCCACTCCACTCTCAATGGCGCTTAGGCTACCAAATAAGGAGAGGGAAGTTCAACAGGTGCCAGGCTGCTTGTGGAGTATAAATTGGCATCTGCTCAAAGTGCTGGCTACCATTTGCTCTTCAAGAGAACCAGCTCCTGGTGCTGATCTGGTAAGCACAACTAAGGGTTTCTGCCTATTGGACTTTATTTAAGGGGATACAATTTTTAAACTAGGATTTTAAACTAAATCAGTGTTGAGGTAATGTTGTTATATAAAAAGTAATTGTTTCTTGAACTAAAACATTTTGGGTGCTTCGAATTTATAAAATGTTTGAGTTTTAGAAATGTCTATATTTTTAATAGAATTAGACATTTCAGGATCTGGTGAGCCTATTAACTTTAAAGAAACTAAACTAAAATGGTCGACAAATAATTCCAAGGAGAAAACATGCTCTTGGCATAAATGCCAACAAGATGACATGAATGTTGGCAGTATGTTCAGACACATATTGTATCCTTAACTTAGAATCGCAGCTGACACAATGTGTGATGATGATGAGACCACCGCTCTTGTGTGCGACAATGGATCTGGCCTGGTAAAGGCTGGCTTTGCTGGTGATGATGCACCTCGCGCTGTTTTCCCCTCAATTGTTGGTCGCCCTCGTCACCAGGTAAAATGCATTATTTTGTAATGTTTTACATTGTTATGCTGCAATAATTGTTACAAATTCAAGGTGTATTATAACATACATTACTTAACTGACTTGATCTCTTTGATCTTTTTTGTAGGGTGTCATGGTTGGTATGGGACAGAAAGATTCCTATGTGGGTGATGAGGCCCAGAGCAAGAGAGGTATCTTGACTTTGAAGTACCCAATCGAGCATGGTATTATCACCAACTGGGATGATATGGAAAAAATCTGGCATCACACCTTCTACAACGAGCTGCGTGTGGCCCCTGAGGAACACCCTACCCTTCTTACTGAGGCTCCTCTTAACCCCAAAGCCAACAGAGAGAAGATGACACAAGTAAAATCGCTAAGATAACCTCTAGTTTTGTATAGTCACCAATGATGCTTCTACGCACTTCTGTTTGCTGTTACTACTGTATATTATTGTGAATTATACAAATGCATGGCACACTTTTACTTGCAGATCATGTTTGAGACCTTCAATGTGCCCGCCATGTACGTGGCTATCCAGGCCGTGTTGTCTCTATATGCCTCTGGTCGTACCACTGGTTAGTGGAGTGTCTAATCATTTGTGAGTGTATGTATTTGAATGAGGCCAGCCACATACTTTACCAGCATTCTTGACCAACACATTGTAAATGCATGGTTTTGTTTAACATACTTTTGCTTTGCTGTTGTGGTAAAAAGAGTATGTTTTGTGCCTAAGTCTGTTTTGGAGACATCTTCACTAATTACCAAATGGTTTGCATTGGTTTGTCACTTAAAGGTATTGTGCTGGATTCTGGTGATGGTGTAACCCACAACGTACCCATCTATGAGGGTTATGCTTTGCCCCATGCCATCATGCGTCTGGATCTGGCTGGTCGTGATCTGACCGATTACCTAATGAAGATCCTGACTGAGCGTGGCTATTCTTTTGTGACCACTGGTATGCACTTTATGTAATAAAACTTTGTCATCTGATTTGCTACTGCCACCATAATGACCCATATTGTAAAAATTAATTCTAGTATTACGGTTTTACAGCTGAGCGTGAGATTGTTCGTGACATCAAGGAGAAGCTGTGCTATGTTGCTCTCGACTTTGAGAATGAAATGGCCACAGCTGCTTCATCCTCTTCTCTGGAAAAATCTTATGAACTACCTGATGGCCAGGTCATCACCATCGGAAATGAGCGTTTTCGTTGCCCAGAGACCCTTTTCCAGCCTTCATTCATTGGTGATTAGTGATGTAGGAATAATTTGTGATGAAGAAATCTCATTAGTAGAAATGATCACATTTTTATGTTTCCAGTTTCCTAATTTCATTTTCAATCAGGATGAGCTACAAGTAAGGTTTAAATTACTAGTAAAAATAAAATTGAACAACGTATTACTGCCACAAGACAGTAGCTGTTGCTTTTCTAATAAGCAGTGCCCTTTTTGTTCATGCTGCTTTTAATTGTTACTTTTTATCCTACCTTAGGTATGGAGTCTGCTGGTATCCACGAGACCACCTATAACAGCATCATGAAGTGTGACATTGACATCCGTAAGGACTTGTATGCCAACAATGTCCTCTCTGGTGGCACCACCATGTACCCAGGTATTGCTGACCGTATGCAGAAGGAAATCACTGCACTGGCCCCCAGCACAATGAAGATTAAGGTAGTAAATTCATTCGAATATTCAGCTTTCCTTTAAACTAAATTAAGTTTATTAATGTAGTTGTGTGTCTTCCTTCTCATAGATTATTGCCCCTCCAGAGCGTAAGTACTCTGTCTGGATCGGTGGTTCTATCCTAGCTTCCCTATCTACCTTCCAGCAGATGTGGATCAGCAAGCAGGAATATGATGAGGCTGGACCATCCATTGTCCACAGGAAGTGCTTCTAAGTGTTAGGATACCCACAAAATGCTGCCGATTATGAATGCAAAAAATAAACATTACCTCCACCTGCTATGCATGCAGACAGATTTTGTCTTTACCTTGTTCAGTATGTTTACACCAATGTGCAATTTATTTGTAGTAATGTACTGGCTCAAAAATACATTTTTATGTGGCTATTTATTGGTTTTTAAATAAAAAAAATACTGGGAATTTGTAGTGAAATCATTACCCCCAAAACACGTCTTTCATTTTATTTGTCTTCAATTACAAAAGGCAAGCATGTTACACTCTCTAATATAGCAAATACAGCCTTCCCTAAAAGCCATCTGTGATGGATTCCTATTTGCTACTTCAATTAGCACCCAGTATAAAAATAGCTGATGCACTCTAGGAGGCAAGTGTGATCAAAGAAGAATGGAGCTCACTGTCAAAATGACCTCTTCAGGACTTTTATATTTATTGAGTTTACAATATTAGCAGTATTAGTATTTACAAACATGTATTGATCAATATTGCGTCTAACAGTTAAAACTATAAGTAGAATTCTAAGAAGAATATCCTTTAATGTTGTCATTGTTTTTGATCTCAAAATGTTTAGAGTCTTTTCACCATGCGATTGTTCACCATGCTCCCACTTTAAGTTCACCACAGGCATTACCACAAATAGAAATACCTCTTACCTCTTTATCAGGAAGTGGAGGGTTAAATTCAGGAGGGTTAAAGAATAAGTCCACCTAAAAATGATATTTTGCACATATTATACTCACCCTTAAGGCATCGTAGAAGCATATGACTTTCTTCTTTTAACCGAACACAGTTTGAGTTATATTAAAGGATATCCTGGCTCTTCCCAGCATTTAAATGGCAATGAACAGTACTCATTATTTTGAAGCTCCAAAAAGCCCATCCATTCATCATAAAATTAATTCATACGACTCCAGGGGGTTAACAAATGCCTTTTAAAGCAAAATATACCTTTGTGAAAAACGAACCCTATTTAACCCAGCTTTCCTGTAGCTCAGTGGTTAGAGCATGGCGTTAACAACGCCAAGGTCATGGGTTCGATCCCAGGGATTGCACATACTCAATGTATAG
>JAZGTI010003584.1:0-14702 GCA_036877585.1 Botia kubotai | reverse complement strand
CGTCCGCCAGCAGGGATTGATCCAGCACCTGACCACCCGTCAGAGCCGGACGGGGGAAGGACTCGCGGCCATGCGCGGCCACGCGGACCTCGACGTGCCGCTACCCGACCTGACCCGCATCGCACACCACGGGCCGCTCGAGAAAGAGCGCACCGCCGGGCAGGTCGCAGAACGGGTGGTCGAGCTGGCGGACGCCGGACAACACCGCGAGGCTGGGGAAAGGACGCAGCCGTTCCCTCGGAGGGTGGTCCAGGAGCGACGCGAGCCGGAGGGCGCCCCACACTCTCCCCGCCCTCCCCTCGTTCCTCCCCCGCTATCCACTGCCACCCCTTGGACCAGGCCGGCGCTTGGGGGGGGGATGTGACGAGGCGCACAGGGGCAGTCAGCGTCGCCCTGGCAACAGACGCACCGCACCTGCCCGAGCTCATCACGGCGGACCGGGCACAGCTGCGCTGCGTCACCCCGCGGCGTCAAAACGCCGCCGCCTTCCGCCCAGTGGGAGAGGAAGGAAAAGATTGGGAGGAAGTCAAGTTTGCAGATGAGAGTGAGGATTTGGAAGGAAGGTTGGAAAGACTGGAGCGAAAGCGAAGTCTGGAAGTGCCGCCAGCCGGAGTTCCGTTGCGTGTCCCCCGCATACGCCGAGAGCAGCGAGTGGCCGTAAGCCACCTAATAGAGCACGAGCCACCGCACACTTGCGCCGCCAGGAGGGACGCAACCCCGAGCACGAGCCACACCAGCCACACCAGCACCTGCACCAGCAGCCAGCCCGGCTGCTTCCCCCACGCATCTCTAACACCCCTTTTCACAATAAATCCACCCTCCGGGGTATTTTCACACCGCCTGCCTTGTCGTGTGATTCTTCATCCATGACAAAATCCACCCTCCGGGGTATTTTCACACCGCCTGCCTTGTCGTGTGATTCTTCACACGTGACACTACCTAAAAAAATATACGCGTTGGTACATAAAATTGGTTTCTGTTTATTCGCAGAGCATGATCATCATTCGGATCAGACGCTCTCAGACCTGTTGCAAGACGCTATCAGAATGCACGCTGACACCACATAACACGCATGTGACAGATTACAAGAACTGTTAAATATGTATCAGGACTCTGAGGACGCTTTTATTATAATGCAGATGCAACACGCTTCAAATTAAGAAGGGACTATAAAAGAAAGTCGTAATATTGATTTGCGTGCACGACTACAAAAAGTTTTTAATCGTGAAAAGACTGTTAGTGCGCAACATGGTGGTGCCTTAAACAACGAGTGCGATCGGTCGAGCCAACCGACGACCCTTATTGACAATGTAAATACCGAGCAACCGTCGACAAGCTCTTTTGCCCCACGACCCCTAAATGCCAACGACATTGACGTTATCGTGTTTTAACCAGGCCACGTTTCAACAGCGTGGAATTGCGCAGGCCCATGAATCTAAGACAGATTTGGCATCGTATCATATCTGTCTGCGCAATACCATGGATGAAATAGTGTCGCTCGCTAGACAATTCGTCGGTGACGGTGGCGTAATCAATTTGACCCTAAGAGGAGTTGGTCTTAAATCGGATGTCAACACTGTTTTATCGCAGGGGAATAATTACGACGTTAATATATTTGCCGATCAAATTGAAAAGATTTTACAGAGCGACAATAGCCTTCTGCCGACGATACGATCAAGATCAGCGCTATCGTGGCTGTGAACAGACAAGCAGGGGGTTGTCATAAACTCTTCGATTTAGCGCTCGATCAGGTAATCAAAAGAAAATGACTTATACTATAAATATCTGTTGTACTCTGATACAGACAGCGTTATATTTGTGTCTAGGGATGGAGACTGGCACCCTCCTCTAGAGAGCCATCTTGGCAAGCTCACAAACTAAATAGACGACGATGATTTCATTACCGAAATCTTACGGTTATCAGACGGCCAAGGGTAAAGCCTGCATGAAGGCTAAGGGTATCACTCTGAACGCTAAAAATTCTCAAGCCATTCGATTAGACTCTCTGATTGGTTAATGACTACGTAACATCACGTGACACCTCATGGTGTATACTGGCTCGTACCTAAAGCATCATAAGAAATAAAAGGCACCTCACATTGCACAACAAATCAGACGCTAAAAGATTCAAGATTGTGTAAAATAAATGTTGACTTTTGCCCGATTTCAACACAGTCCCTTATGGCTACTAACCACCGGCTAGCGTGCGAAGCTTCTGTTTTTTATTTCAGACTTCATCATCCGTTTTCCTGCGTAATCAGCGGACAGTCAAATTTTTGTTAAACTTTTGTTGGAAAATGCTTCAAATGTGATTTCGGAAAAAAATTGAAAACTTGCTGGCAACCGCTTTATGATAAATTGCTCAATTTGTATGATATTAAATTTGTTGAAGGAATACCGCAGAGTCTGAATGATGATCATTTACTACCTGTCAACAAAACGTGTGCTCTGATAATTGATGTTATGATGCAGGAAGCGAGTGTAAACAGAGAGATCCAAAAGGTTTTTATGCAGTACGTCCATCATCGTAATCTCAGCGCTATTTATATCGTCCAAAATCTATTCGCTCAAGGGAAATCCAGCAGAACCATTAGCCTAAACACAAATGATTTGATTTTGTTCAAAACCCTCACGACACCGGTCAGATTGCGGTTCTAGGACAGCAGATGTACCCCGGAAATGTAAAGTACTTCATGGAGTGTTATCAGGATGCGACAGAGCAACCTTTTGGCTATTTAATGATAGACTATAAAGCAAAAACACCCGAACAATATCGCCTCAGAACAGGGCTACTCTATGACCATCAAGTAGTTTATCTGCTGAAAAAAGAAGAACGTGAACGCTAGCCATGTCAGTGCGGCTGAGCGGAAATTAAATTCATAGTTGATAAAAAAAAAGGTATATCGGCCAAGAAGCGTATGTTTAACCAAAATGGAGGATTTCTTTTACCTCTTCTAAGCGTCGCTGTACCTTTTATTTCCAGTTTAATAGCCTCTAAATGGAGCAGAATGGAACACGCCGAGAAAATGTATTTAGTACCTCAACACCAGCAGGACAAACTAAAGTCCGGTAGCGTTAGCGATACCATACAGCGGACCGTGGAGAACGATCTGGATGCGTCTATAACATTTACATTTAGTCATTTTTAGCTGACRCTTTTATCCAAAGCGACTTACAAATCAGGACAGGAAGCAACTTCGATTACAATAAGGGACAACAGTGAATAAGTGCTATACACAGGGCTCAGGTTTTCCAACACAGTAGAAGAGAGTTATAAAAAGTTTTTTCTTTTTTTTTTTGTCCCCTATAAGAAATATTTTACTGAGGACCGATTTAAATCAACACGAAAAAGTCAAACTTTAATCGAATATCCTGACAAAGTATTTAGCCGTCGTAAAACAAGGGGTTCGAGAGAATAATGTCTTAATGCTCTCCTTACCTCAGCCCTTCACCGAACATAAAGTGAACGCCCTCGTTAGCGATGAAAGAGGCGAAAAAGAGGCCGCTACATATTGGAAAAAATGTCTAAGGCCAAAGGTCTATCTATGTGGAACGAGTCGGGAGAGTTTGTGTTTAAGGGCAACGTCGTGCCAGGGTTGATTTGATAAAAAATGCTACTAATCCTCAAAAGGTTCGGGATGACCGAAGACCGATAGAATGGGCAGAGTTTCTACAAGCCTTTGCAGAATTAAACATTCCATTTTCCACCTTGCCCGGGCATGTTAGACAGGCGATTTGGTCTTTGAAAAGTAAACGATCGCTCGACGCCATGGCGGAGATCCCTTCTAAAAAGACTATGAAGTACTTAAGATGCTCGGCCGCTTTTGAACCGTTGTTTAAATCGCCTACTATTGATCGGAGGCCGTGGTTAGAATTTTGATGATGGATACTTACGTTGTAAAACTCACAATAAAATGCAATAAAAAGTTATCGGTTTCAAGAGTCTTTATTTAATCAAACTAATTTGACACCCAGCCAAAAGAGATACACGTCTGCACGCATTGAATACGCAAATTAGCATTAGAAGCATTTGCAATCTTTTCACAAAAAGCTAAACCATTCTGTCATTTTTAATATAATCGTCATTATACAGTTTCATCACATTGTTATAGCTTTGACCCCCGGCTAAATGGTAAAACACGCAATGTTGTCTGCAAACATCTGTTGTAAAATCCTGAACGCGCTTCCCCAATATACAACATTAGCGGCGTTGGTTAGTAGAATGTTTTTCACTGTCGTCAGGAGGGTTGCCAAAACTGCCAAAAAACCAAAACTCTCTGGTCAAGTAAATGGCCAGCCAATGTTCACCCGGCAAATCTGAAGAGTGCGTGTTGATCACGGCCATGGACGGTAAGACTCTTAACGGTTCTTCGGGTAGTTGATCGCTCGGGAGAACGCCGAGAAAATGAGTGTTGTACGAAATCTTGTTCATGATGGCCGTAAGCTGTAAAGTGTTAATTTTTAATAAAAATCGACCAGGACCTGTCTTCGGTTTGACACCTCGATAACGCTATCGAAAACAACATAAACTATTAGGTTAATAGTATAAGATAGAGGATTTCTGAAACGCGCTTCTAGCCTAATATTTCCAGACTTGGCGAGCGATACATGTTGCCCTAATTCTTCGTCGGGCGTGAGGTTAAATGTGTACAGAGCGTATCTGTTGAGAAATTTGTCTCTATTGATAACCAGGGGCTGGTTTCTCAGATGTCTTCCGGTCGACATCACCATTTGGTAAAATTCACGTATAGTCGTTCCTGTCTGAAAATCTGGTTTGGAGGGAAATTGCTGACCGTCGACGTAAATGGCTGAGAACTCGTAATGTTTGAAAGCGAAAGGGTCTTTTTGCCGTAGTTGTGAGTACAGCCTGTGCGTGACCTGTTGCTGTAGTTAACAAGGCTCTCTATGATACATCGATAGGTGTACGTGCTCGAACTATGAACTATGATGTCTACGCCATTAGCCTTTGTGATTTTAAGTCAGAGAAAGAGTAATGTGTTATTTAGATCTACGTAATCTTCACCCGTCCCAGCGATGAAAAAATCCAAAGGTGCTGGCTTTTTTAAAAGATAATGAAATGTTAGGCTTCGCTTTCGGAAAAACTTTGTTCGTTATACGGTCGTAATCCAGCACGCCGAAGGCGCTATTATTTCATTTATTGCACAAATCACCGCCGGAACGTTCACGTAGTATCCTACGTTTAAAGACAAGCTCTTTGAAATGTACAGACCCGGTATGGCCATACGCTTTGCATTCTCGTCAGGGTTCGGAGTAAAATCTCTCTTTTTTCCATTGTTACGACGGGCGGGTGCCAGGTGTAACGTGAAGGCGGCATCTTCCATTTTAAACGTGTACCATGTTCTAGGATATTCGATCTCACACAGCCCGACCTGCCACTAGCCTTTCAAGTCAATAGGTACCCCTAGTTTTGTTCTGTAACTAAATATACGGTTTTCAGGGTATACCGTCAAAGAAGCGTTCCAAAATCGTTTCCACCTTAAACGCCTTGTCTTTGCTCACTATTAGTTTTTGTAACTCTATTTTTTTTGTTTGTAAAACACACCGTCAACGATTTCCCCGTCATAATCAGACAATCTGTAAACGGGGGGTTGACGCGGTACGCACACCGTTATAGTGAAAAATTCTTGCTTTTTCATCAAATCTTGAAACGCTTGTTAAAAAATTCCTTTCCACGATCCATCTGCAATTTCTGCGGACAGCGCCCTTCATCGAGTATTGATTCAAACGCCTTAGTAACTACCGTTACGCTCTAATTCTTTAGCGATCACGTCCATGCGTACTTGCTAAACACATCTAAATGGGTTAGTAAATATTTATTATTATTGTTTTCCTTGGCGTAGGCTGTCATATCGACGAGATCCACCTGGAACTGGGTATCCATGCCATAAACGCTAACTCTGTTTCGTTTGTATTTTATAGGAGCCGTTCTGTGCAGAGTGTAAACATCCTTGCCGGCCAACCATTCTGATACCTGCTGATCGCTTAGCTGTACGCCTACGTCCTTTAGGATGGCGTCTTTTAAGCGTTTTTTACCCCCTACAGAAATGGGGTTGGAAGGTGTGTAATAAATCTTTTTCATGAGTTCGACCATTATGACGTTTTGACTCTCTACAAAAAAAAGGCCACCGAAAGAGTATGATTCATACTTTTATTTGGTACACATCATGAAAATAAACACGCAGATTAAATCGGTTACATATTAGCAGAAAATAACCTACACACGCACACATACAATACAACTGGTACAATTTTGCACGTCACATAGTAGTAGAATAATATGTTTGCATATTAGCAAAAAATATCACACAATAAAGCCAGTACAGCTTTACACGTTGTCCAGCCAAAAAATAAAAATCATGCAGGCCCTAACATCATGCCCCAGTATGTGGGCTATAGCACACAGGCTGTAGCAGCGAGACTATGACTCCTTTAATGATTTTGAATCCGACATTGGCGAAGCATCCGTCAGTGGTGTCAAACCCCGTATAGGTATTGTCGCTGGCATTAGCTATAAAGTTGCGGTGTCTGAGCTTCGCAGGGTGTGCATTTTCGGCCAATGGTATGAATGAAAGTAATAATGAAAGTGACCTATTTGTCAGATATGGTAACCCATACCCGAAATGTGACCTCTGCATTTAACCCATCACTGGTGAGGAGTGAACACACACTGCAAGTYGTGAACACACACACACCCGGAGCAGTGGGCAGCACATTACTGCGCCCGGGGAGCAACTGGGGGTTAGATGCCTTGCTCAAGGGCACTTCAGTTGCAACCCCCCAGTGCTGGAATCGAACCAGCAACCTTCTGATTACAAGTCCAACTCACTAACCAGTAGGATGTACAGCGTTGTCGCCGGATAAATCGGGATCATTGCGAAGAGCGGCTTTGCCGTCGTTTTCCGAATCGTGGTCTTGAGATATTATTGATGTAGGAGGTACTCGCCGTTTTTTTTTAATGGCTGTAGTAAATGGGTGGAGATGGCTCGATACACGAATCGCAGCACACGCTTTTTTCAGGGTGAAACAGTTGCACTTTAACTCAGCGGTAAACGTCAAGCATATCGCACCACGTAAACATTTTGTTTATGGCCAAAAACATGAGTCTCAAAGCGTAAAACGACGCGCCACTTAAACACAAACCTCATCTCGTACATCTCGTGATGTTCGGCACTCTGGATGATCGCCGAGCGTTCATGTAGAAAGCTTTTGTCTTTGCAGTAGAAAATGTAAACACAGTCATCTTTTTAGAATGGTTGCTGACCACGCGGTACCGACCGTACGGCGATACAGCGTCCCACTCTGCAATGTATAAAGGCTCTTTGTGACATTCTTTTAGGTTGTTCCAGACGTGACTGTAAAACAAATTCCAGTCTTTATCGCCAAAATCCAGGCAGGGGTCCTCTCCCGGTACAAACCAGTTTTTCGGTCTGTAATGTAGAACGTCACGACGCAGAAATTTTTATTAAATATATAGCCCGCTACTCTGTCGCAACCCAACTAAATTTCATCCCTAACAATGGGAAAACCCAAAAGGTCAAGGTCAACCCAAGGTTATTGACCCGAATAGGGGGGAGGGGAAGGTCAAATGTCAAATCCAATAATAATTTTGACAAAGTGCCGCATATTTACTACTCATAGACCGTACTCTGCTTGCAGTGACAGGGGCTATCACTCACCATCTCATTATTGAGGCTGTGAAGGGTTCTTCAACTGGCTGTTTTTCACTGTCTTTCAAGGAAGCCTCAACTAAGATTCCATAGTGATACTAAATTTTGTTGAAAAAAAATCAGAACATTTTAAAGGCATTTTAAAAATAATCCCCATATTTGCATAAGCTTTAAGTATCTTAACAATAAATTAGTTTTTAAAATTAAACTTAGAAAAAGCTCAGGATTTAACATTTAAAGCATTTCATAAAGCTAAATTGATTTGTTAATGTGAGAGGTTTACAGTGTAAATCATGAACTTTTGTAATTTCCAAAATCATAGTTGCATGCACATTTTCCTTTAAATTTAAAATAGAAATCTAATTTAAAACATTTACTTAAACATATATTTGTCACATACAAACAAGAACAGAGAAGGAACCAGAACTCGAGGTAAGTGCAAACAGGGCAGTGATTTATTAACAAATGATGCAATAACGTAGAAAGGGTTATATGAGGTTGGGGGGGTCTAATCTTGGATATGAGACGAAGGAGATACACGGGAACCAGGAGACAGAATCCAACTAGTAGATATCTTGTAAAGCACAAAGAGTCAAGGGGATAGCGACGGGGATGTGATCTGTAGACCAGACAGGGAGCAACTGTGGGGAAGTGTCCTTTATAGCAGGTGGCTGGATGGGCTACAGGTGGCTGTGATTAGAACTGTGGTGATGATGAGCGAGTGGGCGGTGCTGCTGGTGAAGGGAATGGTGGAAGTGATTGGGGTGAACGTCTGACAATATTGAAACACAGAAGACACGCATTAACTTTTGTAATTTCCAAAATCATAGTTGCATGCACATTTTCCTTTAAATTTAAAATAGAAATCTAATTTAAAACATTTAAAACATTTACTTAAACATATATTGAAACACAGAAGACACGCTATTTCCACATAATTGCAAAATGATTATTAACTGATTATTAAATGATTATTATTAAGCTTGCTATTAATTATACAATAATGACACTTCTTTAGAAATGGTTGTAACAAAACACCATCAAACAAACAACATCATGTGATCAAACATATAAAGCACATTTAAATGGCAATGCAGTAGAACTCACTGTACCAAGACTTCGGTATGAAGTCTAAAAGCAGCCAAAGAGAGGATCATTTATACACTATATTGCCAAAAGTATTCGCTCAGAATGAAGCACATAGGCATGCAGACTGCTTCTACAAACATTTGTGAAAGAATGGGCCGCTCTCAGGAGCTCAGTGAATTCCAGCCTGGTACTGTGATAGGATGCCACCTGTGCAAGTCCAGTCGTGAAATTTCCTCCCTACTAAATATTCCACAGTCAACTGTCAGTGGTATTATAACAAAGTGGAAGTGATTGGGAATAATAGCAACTCAAAAAAGTTAATGTGGCCTTCAGATTACCTCAAGAACAGTGCGTAGAGAGTTTCACGGAATGGGTTTCCATGGCCGAGCAGCGGCATTCAAGCCATACATTACCAAGTGCAATGCAAAGCGTCGGATGCAATGGTGTAAAGCACGGCACCACTGGAGCAGTGGAAATGCGTTCTCTGGAGTGATGAATCACGCTTCTCCATCTGGCAATCTGATGGACAAGTCTGGGTTTGGCGGTTGCCAGGAGAACAGTACTTGTCTGACTGCATTGTGCCAACTGTGAAGGGGGGAGGGAAGATTATGGTGTGGGGTTGATTTTCAGGAGCTGGGCTTGGCCCCTTAGTTCTAGTGAAAGGAACTCTAAATGCTTCAGCATACTAAGAGATTTTGGGCAATTCCATGCTCCCAACTTTGTGGGAACAGTTTGGGGATGACCCCTTCCTGTTCCAACATGACTGTGGACCAGTTCACAAAGCAAGTTCCATAAAGACATGGATGAGCGAGTTTGGTGTGGAAGAACTTGACTGGCCTGCACAGAGTCCTGACCCCAACCCAATAGAATAATTACTTTGGGATGAATTATAGCGAAGACTGCGAGCCAGGCCTTCTCGTCCAACATCAGTGTCTGACCTCAAAAATGCGCTTTTGGAAGAATGGTCAGAAATTCCCATAAACACTCTTAAACCTTGTGGAAAGCCATCCCAGAGGAGTTGAAGCTGTTATAGCTGCAAAGGGTGGGCCGACGTCATATTAAACCCTATGGATTAACAATGGGATGTCACTTAAATTCATATACGTCTAAAGGCAGATGAGCGAATACTTTTGGCAATATAGTGTATGTGTGACAGACCTTTATAAACAGGATCTTTCAAAAGAGGAAGGAAAGTGAGGAAATCTGTGTTGACTGTTTTCTGTTAAGAGATTAACTAGTTTTAGGCATAAAGGTTTATTTGTAGTACCACCAGTTAATTCATTTTAAAGGATAAACAAATTAAGGCACACACATTATCACTAAAATGCAAATCATTGCTTTCATATCTGTTTTAATAAAATATGTATTTTCATGAATCTTGTGTGAGTTGTGTAGAACAATCCATTTATTAATCAGGTTGTTGTGAAATTTGAGTCTGAGAGTGACTAATTATTAATCTACTCTTGTTTGGACAAAGATTAGATCAAATGACGTCCAAAGTACAGCGAGTTTCCAAATTCTCTCTTCTGCATCTTCTCTTAAAGTGGGTTGTGAAAATCCAGGATGATGCCGTTGGCCATCCAACACACAGCCACTAACAACAACAAACCACATGTTATAAATGTCCCACCAGCTGCCATGATGACGTGTGGTTTGCTTGTATCTGAGGTGCAGTTGGTGCATTTTGCCACAGCCACTGCCATGGCCCCGACGCCAAGCAATGCACTGACAATGCAGAGAGCTCGAGCAGCCTGTAGGTCATTTGAAAGCCCCAGCATGGAGTCATAGACCCGGCAGTGCATCTGTCCTGTGCTTTGCACCACATAGCTCATCCATAGACCTTCCCACACAATCTTCCCACACAAGTGATTACAATGTTCTGGCCTAAGTACGCTGCAACCCTCCACATGGGCAGGCAGCAGGCGACCATAATGCTGGCTGAAGCCATCACCACGTCACTGTTCTCTGCAGCTTCGCAGGTTGTGGTGTTCAGCCTGAAGATTAACTTCGATATTTGAGCTGCCCCCAGACTTGCTTAAATGAAGAGATGGTGAAAGAGAGAGAGTTTCTACCTTCTTTATACTGCTATAATGATGAAAGGAGGAGCCAACATGGCATCATGTTGGTGTAGGAATATTTCTTTTACTTTCCACTGCTCAGGAAAACGGAATAAAAAGTTATTGAATCTGAAACTTATTCCTGAAAGCCTTTTATTAACTTTAAGAGTTAACTAAAATTAACATTGTTAATTTTACAGTTTTTCAATTCCTGCCTCTTGAAAATTTCACAACTAAAATGACGTTCTTTATTACCAAACACTCAGCAACTAAATATGACAAAATCAGCAGCTAAATATGAGAGAGAGATTCACAGAACAGAATCTGAACAGGAATTTTTTGGAAACACCCAATGAATTTTACTTGAGATAAATCTAAAGTCCAGAACAAACTTTGGAAAAGCTACCTGAAAAATGTAGCAATGGCTGCAGTATGCATTACTTGACTAATGTGAGACAGACTCTTTAGATCATGTCTTAAAAATTTAACAACTTAACTGCTTGGTTCGTCTGCTTTCTGAATAATTTCACAGCTTGGTTAATTTTTACAAATAGTGTGCATCTTCTGTCTTGTTAGCACAAGTATTATGCTAATCTGCAAGAGATTTGCCCACATGGTTTTATTAGTGAAGAGTGGAAAAAACTACAACCAATAACAGCTTAGATTCATCAAAGCCTTGGTTAAAACAAGAACTGAAGAAACAGAAGGCTATATAGTATATACATTGAATAATAGGCGACAGTACAAAAAATGTGAATGTGAAAATAGGTAACCATAGGGACACATTATAAAGAGGCAATAATACAGGAAGTGATTTAAGAACCAAAAGAGAAAAAATGATCATTTTGAATTTCAGGTAACAACAAAAAATGAAAGATGAACTGACCCAGGTAACAATGAAGCATCTGAAGCATCGCTGTGCAACAAAAACGGGGGAACAAAGTCAGGCTATGCAAGCACAGGCGGGTTAATAAGCATGTCAATGAGTGTGTCCAGACTCTACTGGTGCTTGTCTTTTCACACAACTGGATGTCAAGATGTCAGCTGTAGAGTTTTTTGTTTCCTTCTTCCGCCCTATTTGTAATGGCGTGTCGGAGGTGTTAGCTTGAAGCAGCTCATAAATGGGTTTAGCCAACCTCACAAAATCTTAAATGTAGCTTCAGTAATAAGTTTAGGAAGCCTACAAGACGATGACTTCTCCAATGTTTTCAGGTGTTTTGTCATGGAGTACCCTCACAGCCTCCAGATCTTTTGAATCCAGCCTCACTCTATCTGCCAACACAAGACGGCCCAGGTACTGGACTTCTTGTTTAAACAGCTCACACTTGGCTGGTCGTAGCTTGACTCCATGCTGACAGAGAATTTTGAACACAATTCGCAACTTCTCTTTATGCTCTTCCATTGCCATCCCTTCTATACTCTGCTGAAAAGCGGCTGGGGCATTTGACAGACCAAAGGTTATCCTTACCCACTCGAAGAGGCCCTAAGGGGTCATGTACACTGTCAAGTGCCTCAACCCTGATAAGCCTTACCCTGGTTGAGTATGAAAAACCAGCGGTTGCCAACCAAGGTGTTCATGAGATCTTGGATCCTTGGAAGAGTATGGCAATCAGGCACGTTTTCCTGTTAAGCTGTCAATAGTCAATACATAATCGTAGCGTACCATCCTTTTTCCGGACACACACTACCGGGGCCGCATAGGGTAAATGAGATTTTAATATCCAACACTTGTCAAGCAAGTCCTAAATACACCTTTACTTCTTAGGTATCAAAGTATAGGCTTTTTGCACAGGGATATCATCCTTTAAGCTCAGGGCCATCTGTAAATTTTCCCTATGTCATTTTCATCGGGGCCAAACACAGGCAACTTTTCGTACAATAATTGTCTCACAACCACCTGATCACCTGATTTCAGATCTACTGTAGGATGCCACCGTCTGCCACTGTCAGTGGGTTGTTGGATTCAACTTAATCAGTCTTTGATAATCTTAGCCATGGTTGCCATTATCTTAGCCATTTTCCAAAAACATAGTTCTGTTTGAATGATGTTTTCACATCATGCTTGGTGTGATTTTCAACTGAAAATCTTATGTAAGCCTGCCCTCTTTTTGGGATCTCAATTAGCCCATGTATAAGGTCAAGATGTCCTAAATGTAAAATTCCATCGCTTGGCTCAAACAGGACTCTAGGATCAGAAATGTTAAAATTAGGGGGTAAACTACATTTTACATGAACAACTGACCTGGCCGAATAGTGACCCGAATAGGGACATGGTCCTACAGACCCGAGTGGTGTCTGCATATGCTTTTTCTGCACGGATGAAGCCGACTGACACTTTGAGAAGATCGTCTTGGGTACTTCCAGTGCTGCTCATTGGGAATGTAAGGTAGTGAGGATGCCTGCACAATCGCTAGGCACTGTGATTAACTCTGAGATCACATTAAATCCCAACAGGGGCCTCTCCAACTGCAGCTGGCTGACTATAAAATGGACTTAAATGGAGTAGGGAGTCCCGTTGTATCCAGGCAAACTTAGTGCCGCTTCTACCCACCCATTAAATGGAACTACAACCCCAGCATCTCCAGACTAACACTGGGTCCCACATTTCCGATAAGGGATGAACATCATGTGACGATGGGTACTTTTCCCTCCAATTTTGATCAACAATGCTAATCTGTGCCAAGAAGCAGGTTTCCTTGTACCACCTCTGTGGTTCCATGACCCAACAGCTGCGTTTACATGGACCCTGATAATCCAGTCGTAATAGGATTAGAAGCACAATCAGATTAAAAAAGTCAAATGTAAACACATCAATCGGACTGAATTGGCCAGATCCGATCAAAATTTCAATCGGATTGTAAGGGGTGGTTTAAACCTTTTCTAATCCGATCGAGAGGACATGTAAACAGTAAGTCGGGTTGAAAATGAAACTAGAAAGCTCTGCGCATGTGCAATGGCGTACAAAATTCTGTAATGACGTATGGTGCACGGCTGTTGTTGTCAGATGGCGACGCAAAACTGGACGGTTAATGAAACCACGATGTTGCTCAGTGTTTTAAATGTAAATTGTGCTTTGAAAAACATAAAAAGAAGCAATGGTATTAAAATGGCTGTTAGTATGGTATGGCAGGAAACGTGTATTCGTGTACTGTGCGCATGTCAAAAGATCAAATCCGATTCTTTGATTAAGTGTTCATGTAAACACTGCGCTCGGATTCATCAATCTGATTGATTTCAATATGATTGAAACAAAAAGTGTCCATGTAAACGCAGCTATTGACTATATATTTATGGCAGGGTGGTGTTGTACTTTTTGGCCCGGGGTTGGGTGCTGACCTCTTTTGTCTGTAGAGGCAGCCAACAGCCCTGTGACTCTCTTCACCACAAAAGAAACAGTGACTACAGGTATCCTCTTTCTGACATTCTGTCTTCTTGGTCTGTTGAATTGAATTAACATTTGTAATTCTGTATTGAATTAACAACATCGGTCAGTGCTTCCACTTGGGTGATACGTTTGTGAACCCCTTTATCAGTCTGTTCAGTAGTAGCAGCGGCTGCCTTGATTTCTAAAACCTCCTAAATCTGAGCACTGTAAGTATGAGTGACTTTGGGTTGTGACAGTGACTGCAGTTGATGTTGTCTCTCCTCCTCCTCACCTGTAACCTGTACAAGCTGTCTGAGAAGCATGTCATCAGTTACGTCTCCTGCAGCAACAAGTTGTTTAAACAACAAGTTTTAACTCACAATGGAGCTTCTGCTTATAGACAGGAGGTTCTGCTTATAGACAGGAGGTTAAAGAGCTGGCTGTCTGGTGCAGTCTTAACAACCTGGAGCTTAACACGCTCAAAACGGTGGAGATGATAGTGGA
>JAZGTI010003583.1:2413-28875 GCA_036877585.1 Botia kubotai | reverse complement strand
CCCTAGTGGTCAGATACTTATACTTCATGTCTCAGTTTTGAGCATGTTTGTAGCTGTTCAGACTTCCTTGAGGTCATAGTACACACCTAAAAGGTCTATAATTCCTGGAGAAAGCTAGTTTTTCTAGTTTAATCACTCAGAGACCTCAACAAAAAAAGCATCCTGACACCTTTGATTGGCTGATGGTGCCACAAGAAGTCTTTCAACCTTTTACCCATCACTATTCCGAGCTGTGATGTGAAGGGAAGCAAACAAAGAAAAACAAGAGCCCTCAATAACAATAATAATAATAGAATTAATATTAGCAATAAATGTATTTCACCAGAATATGCATTTGAGTGGCCATCAATGATGGTAGTGGGTGTAATAGCTAACTGCTCCATGCGAACCAGCCACATCCTTGGTACACACTCACCTCAAACTGCTGTGCAGGCATTGACACTAGCGTGTCAACTGCTGTTTAAACAGAAGCAAAAACAAAAAACAGATACACAATGTCGTGCTCAGATGAAGCCTCGCTGCCCAACGGTTGAGTGTGCCAAGCGAGATGGAAGAACTACAGTGTTCTTTCCTGACGTCAGCAACAACTTGGTGTCGTAAGCCCAGTGTAAATGTTTGCTCCAGGAGCATTCTCCAACCGTCAGTCCTGTCCTCACACTTCATCCACTTTTTCCACTGTGATCCAGAAAAAGACAGGAGAGAACTCCTTTTCCCCATCAAAACACACAGACTAAATTTCAGAACAAATTTATTTGATGTTTAATTCCATCTCAAGTTAATTCAAGAACTCACTAAACCTACTGAAGAACAGATTTGCACTCTGTGTTGATATATAGAGTCAAAAAATGGAAAAAAAAAAACATTAAAGCAACAATCTGTGGAAGCATCTGTTTAAGATGTGCATAACAACATTAATGACTATTTAAATGAAAAGAAAGCTTTTAATGATTATCTCACACATTCAAATATACATTCAACAGTCAAAACATATGAACAACGTAAAACAGTGTCCAGCACCAGCTGCCAAAGAAAGTCACGCAAAAGCAGTTGTAAACATTTGTGTTGCCACTATTGGAATCAAAAACAGTTCCAAAAAGAAATAAACATTTCCTGCCACAAACTCACACTATTGGCAGAGTTTTTCTGGCTAAAATGGACGTGCTGTGATCAGAATCTGAATCTTGTTGTTTACAGAGTCTACAGTTGTCACAAAGACATTATTGTTTAAGAATAAAACACACTTTATATATAAATAAATAAATGACATCACCTATAGAAGCTTTACATTCAGTACCTTATGTTTTGTTAAACATGACCAAACACAAAGTGCTTTGAACATAATGACAGTTACTTAGCACAAACCACTAAGATATACGAAGAAAACTACACAGAGCAATAGTGCTGTTGTAGTGTGCTGTAATATTCAGCAGCAAGCTGCTTCTTAGACATCTTAAGCAAGTTCTCCTTGTCTGCTCACATATTTTACAGATACAAAAATGAAGGGAGAAGAAAGGTGTACAATAAGAAGTTCTTGTTGTCGCTTGTAATTATGCACTCTAGTCAATGGAAATGAACAAAGCATGCACTGTATACATTTCGTTTAGATTGCTCCCGCAGCAATGTTATGAATATCAATTGACCCCAAACAGCATACTGTACAATATATACAATGCATTATCTACATAATCATTCACCACTAACCACTCTGCACACCTAAAATACAGATGTTCTGAGCAGCCAATCAGAGAGGTGGTTTAACAAAGAACTGTTAAACTTGTGTCAACATAATTGAAAGCCTGTAGCAGGCTACAGGCCTGCATGGCTTTACTTATAGAACAAAATGATTTATTGTGACTCTTTAACCAGTTATTTAGCCCACTTAAAGTCCTCACAGATTATTATTGTAGCCGCCATGATTTCAAGTTATATTTTAGTCACATGTTAAAGTGGAGCTGGACAGGTATTTGTCTCTTTTCTGCAGTAACTAACATGCAAGTCAACCAGTGCTACCATATAATTGTTGTGGCAGCCTGTTGAGAGTTTTCCTAGGACCTAATGCCCACATTCTGAATTGACGCAAAAACATGGTTAACGAGCTTTTGGCATGTGTAGGACCATAGCGCCCCCTAGAGGACATTCCATACATAAAATGTCAGCAATAATATCAACACTTGATCACACCCCAAGATAGCCTTCTATAAATAAGACATTAACAGTTTGGATCAGCTGGTCCATCTTTCTGTGATATTGATGTAAAACAATCAGGTCAAATTTACCAAATATATAATGCAATTATAATGACATTTAAAATTATATCTAGGATACAATATCAACTTGTAAATGTCCTTTACAGCTATCTGCAGTCTCACATGCAACAAAGGACATACAAGGTCGGGGTCAAATTGTCAATATGTTAATGCAGAAAGACAGGGATATATGCATGAATAGCATTAGAAGTCTTTTATGACTTTAAAATAAATGGAGCCTTCAAATATACAGTATCTTTCCTATAAAAATATCTGCCTTCATTCTAAAAGAATAGCATAACAGCACAACCTAACTGGACGTCGTTTTTTGTTAATTCCTGTGCCATTCATCTCATATACAAGTCAAGCTCAGGTTAAGTGTGCTTAAAAATCTTACAAAGACTTGTCACATTTTAAGACTCTCCACCCCATTTTCTCTCATAAATCTTTAAACTTGCAGTAGGTGTTTTTTGACCTTTGTCATAGAACATAAACTGTGTAAAACTGTGTGTTCCCAGTGGACTAATACAGACCGCCATCAACCAAATAAATCTAAAATCAACTTTCAAGTCCAGTAAACAGTGTAACCATCACAGAGAACATAACTGGGATCTGATTTCATGCAGTCAATGGTCAGTAATGGGTGATTAGTACAGGAGAGTGAAAAGAAATATAGTGGCTGTATAAACAAAGGACCATGCATGGATTTGTATTTAAAGAAAATGCAAAGGAAACATTACATGACTTTTCAGAGATCAGCTTCATTTTATTCACAACTGTGGAACCACTTGTATGCAAATTATATTTACATAGACTGTATAAACAAAATATTTTTATTATTTTGCACCATGCTGATTTTTAAAAACATTTTCCTCCATATTACTCTCAATTTAACAATTTTTAGTCTACAAGTTAACTGGTGTAACAGTACATGTATGTAAAAATGCAAGTATGCTTTCCTGCAACTCGGTGGTTAGAGCATGGCGTTAACAATGCCAAGGTCATGGGTTCGATCCCAGGGATTGCACATACTCAGAAACAATGTATAGTATAATGCAATGTAAGTCGCTTTGGATAATAGCGTCTCCCAAATGCATAAACGTACATAATACAGACTTGTTGTCTTTGACATTAAATAACCTCTAACAAATATAGGATGGCCAGTGGAATACTACAAAATAAATCTAGGTCTTTGGGGAACATTAATAACAAGTTTGATCGATTTAGCTCAGTTATTTAACTCAGGCCTTATTATTAGCTAATTCATGTGATAATAACAATTATTCCATATCTTGCCATTTTTAATCCCTTCCCTTTAATCCTGGTTACTTGTGCACTGTGGTGCATATGCACCATCCTTTACGAATGACACAAAAACCTCATTCTAAATATATAACAAAACAAGGTAATCAATCACAGGTATTTTATACCTTTCTACAATATTAACACTTCATCTCATCTAGCACTATAAAAATGCAAGTGTGCGTCGTCTGAAAATCTTTCTCATTGTGCAAACACATAACAGATCTTCCTGAGTCTAGATCAACACTACAAAAATGGGGGAAAATAAAGTACTAAATAATATATAGTGCAATTACACGTACAATTACAATTACACAAGCATCTCTCTTAAAACACAAACACTGTATGATGAACAAACGAAAACAGTTTATGATCTAAATGCCATTGAGAAGCAGATATACATACAGGCCTATCTGCAGTCAAGGGAGTCTTGACTGCAGATAGTTAAGAGACACATTGTGAAATAGGCACCTGGAATCAGACAGTTTGATCTGTCTCCCATCTGCCCGAGACACAGCACAGGAACAGAGTTTTGAGATTAGACATGCTGGTCTCTATGTGTGACGTGTTTAGGGTTAAGAGTGATGTATTTACAGCCTCGTGCACCCTGTGAAACTACGCTGCCAGACACAAGCCATCACAACAGTGAGCGTCTTGTGACGATCGACAAATTCCAGTTGATGTAGGTTGTCTGATGTAGCGTGTGTGATTACAATGCCACTGCTTGCTATTCTCTCCATGTACGGACTGAAACACAAACGCATATCCCTTGCAGGTACCCAGTTAAACATTTAGAAACACAGGCCATCCTTCTTTAAGACAGCTAATACAGGGCCATAGCAGACATTTACTGCTTACATTCAAGGAGAAGATTAGAAACAATGAATTGCTAAATACTTCTAAAGCCGTATTTAATATAATATCTGGATTTTAAAATAATTCAAGTTTTTAGGGGGCAAAGAATGGTTGTTTTACTAAGGCCACAAAATGTAAATATGATACTTAAATCAATCCAAGATAATATCTTAATTAAAATATACATCAAAAATTAAGAATCTGACTTTTGATTTGCCAGACACTGTCTGTAGGTCACTACACAAGTTTCTGCCCTGAATAAAGGCAGAATAAAATAAAATGTATGTAGCATATAAGGTGCAGGGGTTAGTGGCATAAACATGTATATACAAGACAAAATAAAGCACAACCTCTACAACAGAAAGTCTTTGGTTATTAGATAAACATGAGTGTGATAGCAACGTCCTCTCAGCAACCTTTCATGAGAATCTCATGAAACTGAACAGAGAGAAAAAGCAAAGAAAACTTAAGTGGAATGATGGTGACAGGTAATGTAATGTACAACGAGAACACTGAACACACAGAATGACATCACTGCCAAATGGATAAATTGATGAGTATGTTTTCCTGTTATTACTTTTTAATAAATAATTATTTGGCTTCATAAAGTTTCAATATTTCATTTCTGGGCCACTAGTGACACCAAGTTTTAAATACTCCCTCTGTCTTCTATTGCTCAGACAAGTAGGTAACCCTGCCCAATCACACGTGATTGGTTAGGCCATTGCTGTTATGTTTATTCCAGTCAGGCTGCTTAAACGAACAAACAGCAATTATTTTGGTGCCACTAACTGTGCAGAAATTACACATTTTTCTGTTCATGTTTTTCAAGAGCAAATCAACAAATAATTGATCAAAATTCATCTCTGAATTAGTTTTAAAGCTACTAATAAATAAACTTCTCAATTCAGCCATTATACTAGGAACAAGCTAAAATTTGTTCCTAAATGATGTGTGTAAAACAATACACTCTAGGGAAGGATCTCTCTTAACCTTCTAGAAGTGTTTTTCTCTCTGAACAAACCAAAAAGAAAAGCACATTATATAAAGATAATCAGAACTTTAGTTTCACTTCACTCTGAAACACATTAATAATGGTCTTAAATAGCCTCAAAAGCTTCAGGGTCTTTTCCATTCCCTGCATGGTGCTATCTGTTTTAGATCTAGTTTTAAATTTTAGCTGCCTGTTCTTTCTCAGCCTTGTCCTTGGCTTTTTCCTTCTCCATCAACTTCTCTTCCTTCTGCAGCATCACCATGATCTCTGCTACCTGGCTGGTGGAGATATCGATGTCCTCCTTATCGATCAGCTCCACCACCTAACACACATACAAATGAGATAAATGTCAAAGTCAAACAAAGATGCTATTTCAACCAGATAAAACACAGAGAACAAAAGAAAAAAGTAAGAACTAAGGAAGAACCAAAGATTTAGTAGAGATTATCGGCTCAAACTGTCACTCAATGTTACCTTGATGACATCATCAATGTCTATCTTGCCATCCTTATTTTCGTCGAGCGCATCTGCGAGGCTGAGCAGCTTGTGTTCTGGAATGTTCTGGATCTGCTTCATGACAGTGATGAGCTCATTGATACTCACAAGATTTTCCCTGTAGGACAGGAAGATGCTGCATACAGGAAACGATTACATGATAACACAATAGGCAAGATGGTGGAGGAGGACTTAACTAATCAACCAATCACATGCCAAGACAGTCGTGCAGGGTTCCCAGGACACACTTTAGTAATTGACAGAGCTTTTACTAATTGTAATCAACAAGTTATTTTTTTTTATCTTTAAAAAATTCTGATTACATTAAACAAATCTTATTTGTGATTTCACGAATAATGAAAATATTAATGATTTCACAGCACAATGTTAGTGAAATAGCTGAATAAATTCACAAAGATGTTTATTAAATAAAGAGCACCAGTAGATCAAAGGACAAGCAAACTTACCAAAATTATCAAACAAAATCACAATAAACCGATTTTGCATCAAGACCATATAAATAGTCCATATAAATGCTTTAATGATGAAAAAGAAAGACATAAGATCACCCCTGTCCTTACCTTGGTAAGTCACTACGTTTCTCAAAGAACAATCTAAAAAAACAACAAGAAATTATTTTTAATATGACTGGGAACCCTCTTTTTTTGGTTGACTTTCCACCCTGTGAGGTGTTTCGTCCACCACCATTTTACTGTCAGAACAAAACTGAATGCCACTTCCCATCATGCAACACTCATCATGCAACACCGTGATCCCACACAGACACATAGATGTAAACATACACAAATAAAAAAAAACACACTACCTAATTCCAAATGAACACTGAAACTCATGCAAATGAAAGTCTCTTTAGTCTCTTACCCTATTGGTGGTGTGGTTTGGCTGTCCATCTGACCATCCAGCACCTCCTTGTCCTTCTCCAGCTCATTGATGATCTTATCAATTCTGCCAATCATGCGGTTGACTCGCTTTGACAGACGCTTGCTGGCTTTAGACTCCTCAACCACTTTCTCCTGCCCCGTTTTAGACAGCTCTCTCTTGATCTCCTCCAGGTCCTATGCATGGAGAAACTTGCCACATGTGGATCTTAGAAGGACAGAATCTGAACGTGACTGTAATTTTTTATGATGTTTTAAGAACACTTTCTTCTTTCCCAGCATAATATGCAAAAACGTTAAGTAAGGCATATGTGGGTACGTGACACACACACACCTCGCTATACTCCTGCACATCATCTTTCAGATCCTCCAGTTCCTCCTTCTCCTTGGTAAGGAGTTTCTTCTGCTCCTTCAGCTTGGTGCAGGCATCACTCAACATGTCAATCTCCTCCTTGGTGATTTCCTCTCCCTGAAAGGTCAAAGCCACACACATCAACCCATCCGACGGACTCCTGTGGAACTTACAGTATAACACACAAGCAGAGCAGCGTTGGGGAACCTGTGAAACTGTCACTTTGTTGCCAGTGTTCAAGCATGCTTAATTACTATACATGTAATTATGTGATTTTGTTTTACATTTTAAAACATCTGGTACTGAAACTATGAGCATGTCAATTGATAACATTCTTTAATTTGATGTTTAGAATAAGTACAACTAATAACCTTTTTTTAAAAAAAGCACTGATCTAAAGACATATCCCAATGTGACATAAAACACACAAATAACACAGTAGACCTATCGCTTCCTCACATCCCAACCTATCACAAATTCCTTCCTCTGAAATCACACAAACTAGTGAGGCAGGACCACCATCTGGACAACAACACTGTGCGCATTTTTTAAACTTTTTTAAAACTCTTGCCAACTTTTATTTTTAACTATATTTTCATTTTATTCTAATACTAAAATATACATTCATATGTGTAAACATGGTTGTATAAATAACGCCAGGAAGAGTTTAACTTCTTAAAAAATCTTTAAAAAATCTTTAAAAAAAGCAATACACTATTTCGTCCACTCTAGATCCCCAACACTGGTGCAGAGACATAAACTAATTGACCTTTTCAAATAAGAAGATCATACAGACACAGAGGAAAAAGTGGATTTGATAACAAAGGTGGGGCCACAAAACAAAGGGCCACAAAAAACAAATACCCTAGAGGAATCTTACAGACTCACACATATCTATCTTATAAATAGACAGAAGGGTTGGGGGTATGTGGATGCAGGCATAGCCACACTAAAATCGTCTGCTCTTTTTTAAAATGACAGTTTTCACACAACTGTGTGTTGCATGGTTGCAGCTTTGGTGTCTTTTGGTTTGGGACTAAACTGAACTACAGAATGGTTAGATCCAACACTTCAGAATGTAGAATTGTTCACAGTATAGTAAGTAGAAGAGCAGGGGATCAGTGTGGTCGTCTCTGGGTTGGGGGCGGTTTAGCATCTAACCTGAATGCGCAGATATCTCTGCCACTGCTCGAACTGGAGAAATAAATCAACATGATGCAAAACACAAAAACATCTGAGAAAGAGCAACACCTGACAACAGCCTTTTCTACAACACAATCAAGACTGACACAGCAGTAACATCTAAGTCATTATTAAGAGGAGATGGACAATTTACAAAATGAAAGAAATAGCAATGCTTAACATGAAGTTTATAAGAAGTCACACTTCTAAAGAAATAAGAAACAAATCACCTTGTTGGTTAAGGTACTAAAATTTGTCTTATTGATCTAAAATTTACATGTGCATTAGCTATAACAACCAGTTATTTGTTACAGAAAAACGTGTTGTGTTTTTTGTCTTATTGTGTTACCTTAATGCCCTCCAGCACTGGTGCGGTATCTCGTAGTGTTTCTGAATGGATGGCCACATCCACACTGGACAGAGCATGTTCTGCATCCACCCGCCTGTCCACATCCAGCTCCACCACCTCTGCCTCCTGTAAACATATATACAACCTCTCATAAATGTTCACACTACAGTTTTGACGAGGCTAAATGAAGGAAACAATGAAGGTAATGACCCGTGCGGCCTGTTCTTTGGCTTTCTCTGCAGCATCGGCCAGCCGCTCCAGCTCCTTCTCTCTGTGCTCCTCTCTGATGGCCGCCTCCTCCTGCAGTGTGGCCTCCAGCTTGGTCTTGTTATCCACTTTGGAGAAGTCCATCTCTGCCACCTTCACCTGTGCTTCTTTAGCCTGTGAATACACAACACAGCCTTATTTCACCAGAACGTTTGCATCTTTATCGACGCAGTAAATAACTAGGTTTGAGAAACAAATCAAGGCATGTTTTAAGCAAAGTTATATATTCAATTACAGGGAAGTATGATGATAATAATTTGCATATAAACCAACATATAACAACCATATAAACACATGTATACACACCAATATAATATGCAAAAATAAATGGCAATATTTACCTATATATATTTTATGAAAACATTTTTAAATTGACCATTGGAGATTTCCATGATAGTTACCAAAATATATAAAATATATACAAAAATACCAAACATATAATATAAACAAAGCATCTAAAGTGGACAGGAAATCCATAAACCCTTATTGTAACCACACAATTGTAATTTTTATTGTGATTACTATATTTCAATTTTTCATTTAAAGATTTTTCTGTGCGGTTCTCTTGAATTTTGTTTCCAACTTAAATTATAATTATCATCTGGCATGATGAATCTTAATTGTTGGCTTTACATTGTAAAACAATATCAGTGTTGTTTAGATTCTACGCACTGTATGGTGAGCTGTAGCATGTACGTACCATTATCTCAGGCAGGTTCTGTAGTGTGGTTTTCAGCTGGTCTGCAGGAGACAGCGTGTCAGGCAGGAACATGGCTCGAGAGAGCAGCAGCAGAGATGTGGGGATTTGTTGATTCAGGTGGAGCTCCAACCACTAACACACACACCATCAGTAATATCAAAAGTCTGATGAGAAGAAACAATGGATTGTAAAGCAGGTGAAATTTTGCGTGTTACCTGTTTAAGCTGCTCTCTAAGCCGTTCCTCTGTCACACCCAAAGCTCTCATTCCTCTGACACGGCAGGCCGCCTGCAGCTCATTCGCATTCAGACTGTCCACTCCCTCCTCCGCTATGAGCTGTCAATCACACACAACACAGCAATCAATTAGGAACTTACACATATAAAACGTCTGGCTGACAGGACAGCAGGTAAGTTATGTAAAATATCTAAGCATTTTTTAAATAAACAGTTTTCCCAAACATATACATTCTATCAATATTACTCACTATAATGTTTAAGAACAACAGAATATAATAGAATATAGCTCAAAGTAAACGTAACACTATTTTATAAGCATGGACCGGATGGTTCAACCTTGTCATCTGCGCGGATGGCACGAAGTTTCATTATGAGCTGGAAGCGCAGAAAATTGTTGGTGCCGATGGACTGAAGCTCCAGCAGCTTGCAAAGGGCCACCAGCTGTGGTCTTGTCAGATTATCTAAAGTCAGTTCATCCTCAAACAACTTAGAAAAACGTATGATCTGCTCATTGCTTGGTCTCTCTCCTGAGTCACGGATCTAGGAGAAAAAGGAAGGGATTTACAGAAGCTCCCACTACATCTTCAGCATTTATAAGTAAAGTTTCTTTAAAGAGCAGATTACACTCATCACCCCCAGGGGGTGATAATGAGTTGCGTTTAAGGTTTTGGTGAGTTGAGTTGTTCACACTTATTGTGAACAACTGCTTTTCAGGAAGGGATCTAAGAATGTTCTACCTTCTGGAAGAATGTGGAGAACTCCTCGGTCACGTTGCCTTGGGCTGCTTTGTTTCTTAGTGCAATCTCCTCAATCGTGTCCTGTAAGAACTTGGCCATCTCTAGTTTCACTCTCAGCTCCTTCTTCAGTCTTTCCTCCTGCAAAACACACAGACACAGTGGGTCACATAGATTACATACATGTTTTCCTACCAGAAGAACAGCAGATAAATGATTAAGGTCTTTAGGGTCTTTATGGATTAGAACTCAAAGGTGAAAGGTCATGTACCTTCTTGGACTGTGTCTCAAAAGTGGACGGCAGCATGTTTGGGAAAAGCTTCAATGCGACAGGAAGCAGAAACTCCATAAATGGAACGATGATAAAAACCAGAAAGGGCAGAAGTCGGAAGACATCTGCACACGTCCTCAGGAACTGCAATAAGCATAAGAAACGCTGATGTCACAAAACATCTTTTCATGTAAATGGCTGCTTTGTTAACAAAATGTAATTACTGATCTACAATTATTTATCTATCATTTAATATAATCTCTAAACTCTAGAACGGATTATGTGCTATCCATTCACAAAACATTACATAACAACAAGCAAAACTGCAAGAAAAACGAAGGTTTTTTTCTGTAATAAAGTAAAAGTAACTACTACAGTTATGAGGATCTACCAGAGTTTTTGAGGATGTGCTACAAGTTAGAGGATCACCATACTAAAAAAAACACTAGAAATTAAAACATTCAGACGCATTACAGTAAAGACCATATGGAAATGGCACATATAACTGTCAATTTTTTAATTGTGCAAAAACTCTTAATGACCCTGAAAATAGTAATGGGATGTAATAACAGCAGAGGCTAATCAGACTTAAGCAATCATGGTCATGTGCACTCCACTTGGCATACAGCGACTTTCTGAATCAGACAATATTTAATCAAACATAATGAAAATGAAAAGTAATGAAACATGAAGAATCCAGAAAATGAGAGGTAAGACAACAAAGGAGTTTTAGCGTCATGACAGGGGTCCCTGCACCCCAGATACCACCTGTGTGTCAGCAGGCCTATGGGGAAAAAGATTTAAGCCAGGCCTTGAAAAGAGCTTTTGTGCTTGGCCTATTGACATGTATATCACCACAGTCAGAGAGAGAACGAGAAAGAAAGCGAGAGAGGAGGAAAACAGCAAGGCCTGGAGTGTGAAATATTCAGGGAAGAGTGAGTGGGAGAGCAAAGGCATTCCAAGGGAAGTGGTTGGGAGAGAGCGGGACACAGGCAGAGGGGTCGGGAAGGGGTTTGACGGCTGATCAAAAGCTAAAAAAACCCATGCTGTGTGAGGCTGCCTGTGAATAGGCAGGATTAAAGATGAAGCAGGTCTGAAGAAAAGCCAGTAAGGTACGACAGATGCTACCTATGACCGAGGTATTAGCATACCTTCGCAATGCTAATACTGACAGAGCTCAAACCATAAAAGGCTCAAAAAACTGGCTGTTAAAAACTGGCCACTAAGGCTTAAAAATTATATACATTGAAAGACATTAGCACCTAGATTTTTAATTTAAAAACTTGCCGCCATTATACTAGAGTGTTACGGGTGGTTTCCATGGCATTGCTACAGTGTTTTGCTAAGGTGCTAAGGTGTTTTGTGTAGTTAGTACATTGCTGCACAATTGCCAGCATGTTCTATGTGTCAGTCAGGTGACTAAATATTAGCATGCAACAGAAGTTTGCCAGAACACTATTATTATAAGGGAATGTTCCTAGCTGTGTTGCTCCCTGTCTCCTTCACCCGAGGAAATGACCACACCTCAATAATATTGCAATGGCTGATAATGGCACGCATTAATATCCTAGCAACCTAATAACAGACAGTTCTATCTGAGACAGAGAGACCAGTGACACAAAGCCTACTCATGTCATTTCCAGAACTAAGAGAGGCCTTCTACATTTATAGATTACATGCGTCAATAGTGTCACTTTACAACAGGGTACGAAACCGTCTGGGAATTTAAAGCTGGGAAAATATTAGCACTATGCTAACAGTCTAAAAAGTGTGACAGCTGAGATCTGCTGTGCACTTGAGAACTGTTACAATATTAAAGAGCAGTAAAGTTGCATATATAGTAAACTAATATACATGCTAATATATATTAAAATGATATATATGTTTGTGTGGTCTTATCTAATCTCTGTTTTACCTCTTTTAGAGAATATATGTTAATGGAAACTTAAGTCAGCCTGGGCTTTGGACCAACTATGTGTCAATGTTGAAGAACATTGATCAAGTACAGAGAGGGAAAGAGATTCCTGCACTCAGCACCTTAAAGGAAAAGTATACATTCTCTACCACCAAAAGGAACTGCGAAAAGAACTACAATTTACAGTCCAACTGGGCTAGACATAACAACATTGAAAGTGAAAAGTGAAAGTGACCCATCACTGGTGAGGAGTGAACACACACTGCAAGCCGTGAACACGCACACACCCGGAGCAGTGGGCAGCACATTACTGCGCCCAGGGAGCAATTGGGGGTTAGGTGCCTTGCTCAAGGGCACTTCAGTTGCAACCCCCCAGTGCTGGAATCAAACCAGCAACCTTCTGATTACAAGCCCAACTCACTAACCAGTAGGCCTAACCAATGGCATGGGTTTGGGGTGGTGCTATCTGTTGGTCCAGCCAATGGCAGATGGAGGTTTCGTTAGTAGGAAAATTACACACTTCCTAACCGAAACCTGTTTCAACTAAATCTAAATAGTATCTAATTCATTTCAAAGGCATTGTTACACATGATTCTGGAGTCTCAGTAGTGCTCCGAAACCCCAAACTCTTTTGGCCTCCTGATTTACAGAGTAGTCTCAGATCAGTTGTTCTCTAAAGGCTCATCTTGGCACTAATTTAAATCACTAAGCTACAGACGTGATCCAGTCAGGCTTTATAGAGCTGGGATTAAACTACGGAAGAACGTTAACCTCCAAATCCTCCTACTATATTTAATTACATTACACTAGGTTAAATCCACAGGGCAAAGAGACACAGGCAGACAATTTACAGTCCACCAAGATTAGCCTCACAAGAACTGACAGGACAAAGCAGAGAGTTACGCAAATGTTGATCAGGGCTGTACAATGAATACAATTATTTTGAATAGCAAATACGAGTTATAACATTATACCAGAAAATAATATTAGCACTTTTTAACTTATTCACATGTGTACAGTAGTAGTTACATCACTAGTACCCACATACAGAATGTCAGTAAATATCACCTATTAATAAAGTATTGAAACAAGGAACAAAAGTGTCTTATATCTACTTTGCTCAACTACCAATGGGAGTGCAGACAATAAAAGTCACATGATCCACCACCTGATAAAATTTGAAAACGCAGGTGTTCTGGAAACCTTTGGAATAATTTTTCTGGAAACCTGTGGAATAGTTTTGTTGGTGATGGTAGTAGCTCAGAAATTATACATGTCAATTTGCCATTACATTTTCGAGTGCATGTCTTGTTTGATTGTGTGTATACCTGTCTCCTCTCACGGCGAGACAGAGCATTTCCATTCAGTATCCTCCAGAGCATGCGCACAGCAATAGTTGTGTCTATCCAGAGTAGGCGGAACCCGTGATAATAGTGCTTCACCTCATCAACCACACGTTGCCCCAGTGACCGTCTCACAGGCTCTGCATCTACTGCTGGACTGTAGACTGGTCCACCTTCCTCAAGCTTTTTATTTCGATCCTTAAGGGAACGTAAAGAACGCTCTACTTTTGAATCATCACGGAGGCAGCCTGTTGTATGCACCCACCGAATGGAGGTGTTTTGTGGCCAAACTATTGTTCTATGGTAAGTGGAGTGGGTGTGGCCAGGCAGAGCATGGTCAGGTACTAAGATGGCACAGTACAGACGAGGTGATGTGGTTAAGCGGCGCGGAGTCGTGGAGGAATCAGGGTGCAGGACGGATGATACATGAGGCCTCACGCTGCATCCAGCAACAACAGGACTGTTGAAAAATAGAGAGTACACATTAATATAACTTTGCCTTAAGGACTTTGGAAAACTTATGTTGGTGTTTTTTGACTATGGCTTTCAAATCTGTTGGAAAAAATCTCTGTAATACAACAGCTTATAGGAGCAAGTAAGTTTTTAAAAGTAAGATGCGACAGATGTGATTCAATCTTCGGTTTTGATTACCTGTTTGTGGCTAACCGCAGGACGGTGCAATTAAAGCAAACTCCTTCTGTTAGCTTTCCTATAAGGGAGAACAAGGAGGAGAAATCAGGTTCAAAAATACACCCCAACACACTGCAAAAGAACTAACAACACAATAGTGTCACCAAAAGGTCACCAATCACCAAAACGTAATGCAATAGCAAAATATGCAACAAATGTTATATACTGGCCATAACACAATGCACAGGTATTTGTGCATAGTACAACAAAACAATGTTTTAAGCTTGTACTCTATTGTGCGCATGGGCGTACCCATATTTTGTGATTTGATACAACATAAGATAAGGGGTCATGGAACGCTACATGCCACAGGCTACATGCCGGTACAGGACCAGAGCAGGAAAGGACGGAGCAGAGACTTGGATCTGTGCCAGTGGTGCGTGCTTGGCCAGGGAAAACTGGTTGTACAACTGCACTTAAAGTGTACCCAGGTTTCTTTTACTCCTACAGAAATAAATAGTACTTTGGAAAAATGAGAAAATGAAAAAGAAAATTAAAGCTGAAAAATCAAGTCATCAGTAGGGTAATAAAGCTAATATATTGTACATGGCATGGGTCACCACATGGGGGCTGCCATGTTGAAATCACATGGCCAGACAAAACCTCTCAGTGCAGTCATTAGGTCAGTTGTTTAAATGTAGCTTTTAACTGGTAATGACCTTCACAAGAACACTTGACATCTGTAGAAGACGCAAACGCGTTAATGACTGAGCACATTTCAGTAATGTCTAACTCATGCTAAAGTTAGCTACAGCTCTTTAACAAAGGGAAGGGGGTAAAGTCTGAATATCCCAATACCAGGAACTACTCTACAGTAGATTTATGCCTAACACATGAATATCTCTGCAGATTCATTTTCAATGGAAACTATTTTTTAACAGGCATTGCTGAATGGAATTTAAAAACGTTTGTGCTGTAATCTACTCCAATAAAAGAGGCTTCAGAAGACTGGCAATAGCAAACATGTCATTTTATGGCACTGTTACAGTATGCCATTTTTGGAGATTGACACTTCCAGTCTCCATTCATTTGCACTGTATGAAAAGAGCAAAATCTGCTAAACATCTTAGTCATAAAGGTTTGGATTGGAAATAAATTTATTTTAAATTTTAATTAAACAATTACTTTGAAAAGTAAAAGAGTGGAATGTGAAGAGTTTTTACTCTACTTACTATAAATATACTGGAGCTTCAGGAAAATCCCCAGACTGAAGAAAGCCAGTAAAGCTATTCACCCTTTTGTTCTCACACTTTCTGTCTGTATCCCACACATGCATATATACATACTGTACTATTCCATATCACTGAAATACAGCAACACATTAAATCTGCTGTTCTCTTTATGAAATGTTTGAGTTTTCTTAAACTTCACATAGGTCTGCATCATGCAATCTTAGATTGCACTCGCATTTTCTTTATTCTTTGACACTACATTAACTTCACCCAATCAGAAACAACAAGAGCTAACCAGAGCTGTCTATAACTCATCTATTCTCATACCTCTTCTCTGGGCTTCTATACTATAATGTCTTAAAAACCTTTGGTCCAGTGCCCTAATCTCTCTCCCATACTGTTTGTTAGACCCTTGATACCCTTGGCCCAGTGTTCCCGGTGTATCCAAATCCTCTTGGTGGGAGGATATTCATATGAAGGATAAATTCCATCGGTCTTCTGTCTTTCTCTCTATATTTAGCTTTATAGGACTTCTGGCCTCACATCCTTAGGTCAGTCTACTGCTGGCAGAAGGCTTGAAATCTCTATCCTCTTAAAAGTTGCTTTGTGTTTGCATGTAGACAACTGAGATCTCTTGAAATAATAAACTGGCCTGCCTATAATAATGTGATGTTGTACTTAACTTAATGAACTTAAGAAAGTTGTGAATTATTGCGTTGTTTAACTTCCTTTAAAGGGTGGAGTAAAAGCATTTTGGTTAACACAATTTTGTGGTCTGTGGTCTTCCTTCTTTTCAGTCTTCCTTCTGTTTTGGTTGCCATGGAAATTACATAACTGTAACCAAGTCTACGGGTTGTCTGAGAATTAACAAAGCTGCTCTGTTAAAACAGCCCATCAGTTAATTAGTATTTCTGCAATTCTGTTTGATAGAGGACAGGCACAAAAATTACAAACCAATTAATGTGTACAACAGTTATGGCCTACATAGTTGTTCTTTCATCCAGTAACTACTTGATATTATGCATTTGCTATTATCGAGTTCCAATAGGTCACCCTTTGCCACTACACCCAACAAGAATTATTTCCCATGATCTGAACTCCTGACCCATATATAGTTTTATTCGGTTCTCATCAAAAGTAGCAGCTCTCTAAAAGCATGAAGAAACAGCAAGATGTAGATGAACATATTAAATTCCACATACATACCTCACTTATGTCTAATATCAGCCATGTTAGATTTAATGTGTCATATAAATAAAACAACACAATGACATACTGTATAAAGAGGACAGCCATACAGAATTGAGAAAGGGTCAAACATAATCATCCATGGTGGTCTGGATGTGATCACTCCCAGCCTGAATTTTTACAATAGCTTTTAAAGGTCTGTCCACTGCAGAGGACACCATCTGTCAGCCAACCTTTTGGCTTTGTCACAAATGTGGCATCACTTGTCTGTAAGAAAAACAGCAGAACCACATACATTTCTCTCTTGTTTGGTTGCATGTGCCATGAGGTACAGATAGAACGAACATCACAACCTGTGCTGACACATTTAATCAGCTTGGTAGAAGCCCTGTGGAGTGAGCTAGTGACCTGATAATAAAATCTCACTTCTGGCAGGAGACTAAGTAGGTTAGGACTTCACAGTGAAAATCCCCCAGTAAACCTTTTTCTGGCTGTTGACATTGATGATGGCAACAAATGTTCAGCCATGTAAGTAATCCTTCAGGCCTAAATGTGTGTGTCAGACTCAGTGGATACAGTTCTATCTGTACCACACTGGCAATCAAAAGATTCAGTTATAAATGTACATGCGTAAGCATTTTTTTATCTACCAATTGATGCCCACATCACCTCTGATTTATAGGCTGTCATACGGAGAGTGGTTAATCATTACCCAGACTACACTGCTGTGAATTGACTCAAAGAAAGAAGGTCCACATTGAGGTTTGTCAGGAAGCACTTCAAGTAGATTTTGAAATCAGTAACAAGTTGTGGGAACAAAGCTGTGGTTGGGAAAGTAAGTAGAAGAGCATTCATTTATTTGGGCATATGAACACAAACTCGCCTAGGGACAAGACCACTTGTTATAGTTGCAAAGCATTTTAAGTATTTTAAATTAATTTAATCGTTTTAAATTAAATATTTATTTTCCATAATTTAGGCTGAACAAAGTAATATCTTTAAACAACCATTTAAATCCAGCTAAATTTTTAATTAACAAGTCTGAATTATATTTGGATTAGTTATCAGGTATAAATGAGTGACTTTTGTGACCCAAGAGGTTGCAAAACAGCTCTTTTAAGTTTTGAAACTTAACCATTAATCAATACATAAATCAGATGTGACCCAGTTATGAGAGTGTGTCTGTCGCACTACAGTTCATTTTTCCAAATGAACCCGTTATTGTGTGAAATATTCAGAGTGCGGCTTTGAGACTACAGCAAGTCTACCATTTACCCTTTCTCCTTTTATTTTTATTGGTTGATTGCATGCCAGGTAGAGCATTACCCTATCAACTGGACCATATGGATCAGATGTCCCCCTCCCAACCAAAGTCCCAGCCTCACCACCGCTGTGTGTTCAGCTATTGACCATTTTTATATACCTACTTTGAATTTGGTCCATAGGTCAGTAACGTCATGCAATGACTTACTGTAATACAGTGTACAAGTAATAAGTAAGCCCAATTCCTACAGTTTGAAAGGTCGAAATACAGAAGCAATCACTGCAGTTTGAGGCAGACGGCAAGGGAGCCTGTCCTCAGATAACCTCCAGCAAACTGTGCTAATGAGATCCTTTTCTCTGTCAGCCTGTACTAGATATCAGCCCTAATGATATAGATGTACCTATAGTACGATCAGGCTATATAAAAAATACTCTAGTGTGTGTTCTCTCGATTTTAACATTTTTGCATCAGCTTTCTGGGGTGGGCGCGTTAGTCGGTCTATCAATAAGAGCGCACCGGTAAATTAATGATATATGAACTGACAGAGAAAGGTCAGTATGTGGAATTGCCTGCATGTTTATCCCTCAGCATTTAAAATCTTTTATGTCTTATGATTCTTGGTGATGGTTTCGACCTGTGACTCTAAACAATTAGCTTTTTAGCTAATCACTAAGTCACAAGGCCTTGCTACGTTTTGCTGGTATGAAGCAAACTGGCACGCCGGTAGCAGTAATGGGTGCCTACCCAATCAGCCGCATATTTGACAGTTCATGTGGCTCTTTTGCCCTTTCTAAAATAACGAGGCAAAGATCACACGACAAAAAAAGCCACACACTGATCTTGCTACTGTATATTAAATAAATATTACAGGTTGTTACCTTTTCTGAATTCGTTCTTTAAAGACCTAGACGTTTTCAACAACGGAGTCCGGGACAGAGTGAGGAAAATCGATGCCATTCTGTCCACGTCTGAAGGCGTCTAACGTTAATTTAATATTTACAGTAACGCTGGGTGGACGTACAATAACAATACGCGGACGGTTTACGAGCTATCCACAGACATAGCCCCGAGCTTTTGGCTAATGTCCTTGCACCCTCTACGGTGATGAGTTTGCAACCGCTCAGCAATTGCTTCCGTCTTCCTGTGGAGGATCAGCCAGCAGGGGGCGTTGTTGCTGCCCGGATTAAGCCATCTCATGATCCTGCTAGTGACAGGACTGACCGAGATGAAGCGTTGCCCCTTTGCGAGCAGGGAATAACATGAACCATATGCCTGGGAATAGACTTGTAACAGCTGAAAAGAATTGACTTAAGGCTACTAATACATGTCTGTGTGGTGTTGCGTTCGTATCAGGGAAAAGCATTTACTTTTTACTTACGTGTTATGCAGTCAGTAATATATTGTGATTTCACTATGTGACTATAAATTTCTCAATATTTATTGATTGTATTGTGTTCGTTTCAAAAGCAAAAAACCTGCAAAAGGCTTTTAGGAATCCTTTTAATGGGTTGTTTGTGAACATCGGCGCGCTTATTTCCAGGTTGCCAGACTCTTTGTAAAAGTTAAATTTGACCATGTGGCCAGTTCTTATCAACTAACTAATTATACAAATATTTTAATAAATAATATATTTATATTTAAATGTATCTATGGTATCTTAACATACGTATTAAATCCCATTGTTACTATAATATTGTTAATATAAAATGAAAATATGCTTTAGGAAAACCTCTGATGGCCAGCCTTTGTATGTGTAACTGGCAACCAGACATCGAAGTCCCTCCCTCCGTCATCTGACGTCACATGGCGAGAATCGCCCTCCTCCCCTCAATTCCTCGGGCAGTGATCTGCCTCGCTTAGCCATTTTTCGAAATAAAAACAAAACAGAGGATCTTAGAATTTAGTGGGTTTAGCTCAAACTACAAACACGCGACGACGTTTAAAGTACGCCAGGGATAAGTGTGAAGATGCCGAGCGGAGAGGCATCACTGAAGAGAGTGATATTTGAAAAGGCCGGTTGAATTGTGCGTCGAGTGTCAGCCAATCGGATGTGAGTATTTTTGGCGCTGATTGGGATGAGAGAGAGTTTCCCGCAAGCCTCTCAGTACTGGTCGGGAGTAATGGAGATGCTGTAAACAGGTTTATTTTCCCACAGATTAGGTCATGACACATTATAATTAAGGGATTGTTGTCTAGTATGCGCCGGGTGAGGCATTAGAAATTATCTGTCATGAACAAATTAGTGGTTTCGTAGTGTCACAGGCTGAGGCAGCTGTACCATACTAGCTAACTGGCTAAGCTTTAGTTTATGGGGTTTGTCAGCCAAACTGAGTATATTATTTAATTGACTTAATGGAGACGTGCCTTGCAGGTAGTGTGTATCCCAGCCCCAGACACCCACTCAGAGATTATATATTTGATGGTTTAAAAATGTATGGGTCAGTATTTGTTTCTAGCGAGTCATCTGTCTGTTAGCACCATTTTAGCCCCATACTGTTACTTGAGATAAGATTTGACTTCGTTAACTTTTATTCTGCTGGATATATTCATTTCCTTAGTCCTGTGTGATCTCTGAAGTATTTCAGATTTTAGATTCGTTTGGTCTAAAAGTTAGCTAAATTTATGTTATTTTCTTTCAATGAGATAATGGGAATTGTTCGAGTCCATCACCGAGTCTGTCTCATCCATAATCTCCTCTCATTTATGTTAATGAGCCATCCTGACTGTTTATTCTGAATGACAATAGGCCGATAACTGGTACTTGTTTAGAACGGAACGGGCATTAACATTGGAGCAGTTACTCCTTCAAAACAGCCTTTGGTTAAATCTTGTTTTAATTCAGATTCTGACATGAATTCATCATTGGCAAGGGTGCATTGCATAATTCGATAAACGGTTCGTTAAACAGTGAAGTAATAGGTAGTATAAAATGTTAATTTGGTCTGGAATAGTATAATTTGTGTTCTATTTTGGGTTTATTTGAAGAGGTGGCCTCAGGCCTATTATTTCATTGAGCTGAATCAAAGCGGCTGGCCACCCACTCGCTCAAAGCCAATCCGCCGCGGTAGCCATTTTACCGTGTGACCAAACCAATAAGATTAAAGTAATCAAATTACATTTTCGGCATGGCTGACTGATTTTTTTATATTTAATCACAGTGTCTTATTGAGTATACGAATCACTGTGTTACGAATTCTTTGTTTTTTGTTTGTGGCTTTTGAACAGCTGCAGATTACAGCAGTCGCCACAGGTGCAGTGGTCAGAACGCGGTGCGTCCTCATGTTGCACATTAGTGATAATATAGATAAATGTTATATGATTATTCTACTTTATAATTTGAATTAAAAAAAAAATCTTGTCTTTTGTTTTTGTGCATACAAAGTTCTATTCTAATTTCATAGGCACATGAAATTCCATGATTAAAATTGTTTTTAATTTGTACAAATCTGTTCTTGTGTTTTGCAGGCCCCTGATTCGTAATGACAGACAGTAAAGGGAGATCTCTGCCTGCAATGCCAGAACCTCGGAGTCCTACCACGATGAAGCAGCCCTCTGATTCACCTGGTGGATGTAAGGGGCGGGGTGATGGAAGCACTGACCCAACCATGCTTATGGATAAAGCCGCCTCCCAGGTGGCAGCTACACCTCAGGAAGGTGTTCTGCAGATGATCGGTAGTCATAACCACACCCATGAGCGACTAAAGGACCTGACGTCTCGTTTGTTAAATGGCGATCAAGATGAAATTCCAAAGCTCTGTACTGCCACAGCTGCACAGCCCCTTCTCAAGGGGGTGGAGCCTGTTCCTCAGCACACCAGCCCTCCGAGGAAGGCCAGTGTCTCTCCGGAACTCACATTTAAAATAACTAAATGTGTTGTAAATTTGAAATCAAACCGATATGAAGATTTTGCAAGGGAGGTGACAGAGTCCACAGATGCGCCTTTGAGACTATCGGAAGGTGTTCTGGCCTGTCCAAATGCTGGGAGAGAAAGAAGAAAGAAGAAGGGGCTTGTAGGGAAGAGAACCCCACCGAATCAGAGATGCCCCATTTTAGGCCGTACTGTGAGCTCAGATGAACTCCCTCTTCAGCACAGCACCATAAAGTCACATGATGTCATCAGTGAGCCATGCGTTTTCCCCAATAATGAATCTAATCAGGCTAACTGTGAGGTACCTGCTACTGTAACTCCCACCCCTGTCCAGGTATGGGTTAATGTTACTTCTATAGTACACTAAAAACAGTTCTGTTCTATTAAACAAATTATATCATTTACCCCTGACAGAGGGGTTTCTACTTTCATCTTAAAACTTACAGTTCTTAATTTATCTCGTTCCGCAGCCTGTGTCAGAGTGCGAGGTGAATAATGTTGCCCGGGTTGTGGATGATGTGAAAATGAAGGATAAAGATGTGCAGCCCTATGTACAGTACTCGGTGGGAGACGTTATCTGGACTAAAGTGTCGGGATACCCATGGTGGCCATGCATGATCACTACAGACCCAGAGTTTGATATGCACTTTAGGTCAAAAGGTAAAGAGTGGTCCAGATCTGTTTAGAAACATTCATTTTAAGGCACCTTATCTTCGTCATTATTAACGCTTGACACATTGAGTAAGTGGGACAGAGAAATCATCTGGATGATGTGTTGTATAACAGAGTGTCAGTAATTTTAATAGAGGGGTATGCCATGAAAAACAGTGTCAAAAGCTAACATTTAGTGGAATGGATAACTCAAAACTGCTGGTGGGGTGGGGGGGGCACAGAGCCTGTGAACATTATATAAGTGTGACCCTGAGGTAACATAAGCAGAGAGGACTGCTTCAGACTTCATTGTCAACAGGGCAGCATGGGAAAGGTATTCTTTGCAAAAAATTGATTCCTAATGTTTTTTTTTATTATTGTTGGCAGTGACTAGCCGCACAGGGTTGTTGTACCATGTGCAGTACTTTGGAGATGCTCCAGAAAGAGGATATGTCTTTGAGAAAAGCATAGTCACCTTTTCAGGAAAAGACCAGTATCAGTCACTTAGCGGCGGCAACAAACTACAGAGTAATACCAGTGGACGGAAGGTACGGTTATCGTACATTTATCTTCCATATTTTTAGTGTTTGATAAAAATATTTCCTTAGCCTCAAACCTTGTTGATTTGCTCTGTTCAGCGGTCCATTCCTCGTAAGATCCGGGAACAGTGGGAGACAGGTGTTTCCCAGGCGACTGAGGCGTTGGGTCTGCTGATAGAGGAGCGGCTGGCCAAATTCAGCTTTGTGTATGAAGCAGGAAAGCCCCAGTTCAACCCTCACATGTTACTGGAACTTCAAGCACAACACAATCAAGGAGCACGGCAAGACCAAGGTCACAGAGAGTCTCAGGAGCTAGTCAGCCTCACTCCCCCAGACTCCACCCAGTCTAGCCCCAACGCCACAAAAGCTACTACACTTCCCAACCTCTCACTTCCTGCAGACAGCAGCACTTCAGCGGGTAAAACCAACCTGCCCAGGAAAGCACCTAAATCCTCAGTTAAAAGGGATCGCAGCAGAAAGCTTAGCACAACACTCCTGTGGATGAAGACAGCACCTGCTGCTGCGAAAGAGATCCCCCTCACTAAGTCTACTGTTCAGGTAGCTATTAATGAGATTGCCTTTAAGATTGTATAAGATTAGTATTTTGTTTTGTTACATTAGAGGGTTAAGAGGTGTTTCGTTTTGTGTTATAGGATCCCTGCACTCCACATGATACACTTGAAGCCCAGAGGAAAAGAAAGATAAAGGCTAGGAAACGGACATCCCAGAAAAAAGTGTGTTTTATTGTCTTACTAGATTATGATTATTGGTGTTTGTGTGGCAGTCGGTTAATTGCTCTGTATTTTGTCTTTGTGTGTGAAGGACATAATCTGTATTGACTTGAATCTTGAGCCACAAGCACCTCAAAGAAAACAGAGGCAGCTCAAGCAGAAGTTTCCTGCAGCACCAAATTCAGTGAAGAAGAGGAAGGCAAAAGCTGTTGTCAGTATCTCTGACGCTTTAAACACACAGTCCACTAATCCTGTGCATTTAGGTGAGTAACCTAAAAAAAAAACAAATCTAAAAACACACTAACATAAATACAAACAAAAAAACAGACTAAGTAAAAAAAAAAGTAAAAATATATAAACATTATGTATTATATGTAAATAGTGTATTGTTTTTACAGTAAATACATCTGATTGCTATGACCTTCACTGCTAAATAAACTGCAAACTATTACCTAACCAATGAGCTTGCTATTGTAAATTTTATTCCTTTGTAAATGTATTTTTAATTCACCTCATCAATAAATTCACACTTCTGTGATACTTTGCTATTTTCCTAAATAAAAAATGTTCCTGTAATAATTTTCTTGTTTATATCTCATCAGATTTGAAGGTATCAGCACTCAGCCCAAAACCCCTGAAGGATAATGATGATACGGCTTTTAAAGGTGTGTGGGTGGTTGCTTTATTATTTGCTGTTGTTATTGGAAATAATAAACGACTGGAAAATATAAATCATACATTTATAAAAGGCGCTAAGTGATGAACCTGCATCCTGACTGCATCACACAGGAAAGAAAGAAGGCTTGAAACGTTCACATGAGTCAAAGGAGGATTTGGCAACCCAGCCCAAAAAGAAAAGTAAGCTTGAAAACGAGCTGAAGAGACAGAGAGGCCGAAAGGTATGACATTAGAGCAAATGTCTTACAAAAACAAAATGTATTGTTTTGTTTGTTTTTTTACGATTCTCTTTAATTATCAGAAGGTACGATCAGATGAGGCTGCTGTCACTACACAGGGAAGGCAAGAGCAGAAATCTGACAAGGATGAGAAAAGGAAACGGTCTAAAAAAGCCCCAAGTAAATTTTCAAACTGTTACAACAAAAATAAAGTCTATAAAATGTTCATTTCTGTGTCCCGTTTTTGGCCTTGTTTCCCCAATTTATTTTTTGAATGTGTTTTTTAGAGGAAGAATCCCCTGCCAAGGTCAAACGTGTCAGGAAGAGGAAACAAGAGTCAGACAGACAATCACTTCCTGTCTCTTCCAAAAAACGCCGCCCTTCATCATTGTCATCTCCTGAGCCAGAGGTGTGCGAGTGGTTTTCTGGGCTTGTTGATACTCAATCGTTGCACCCTATTTAGGGCTGACAATTTAGATTTATTTAATTGTTTATTCTTACAATTTCACCAATGATGAGTAAATCTTGCTTGTAAACTTGAAAACTGGCTTGTAAGATTTCCATTCACACCTTAAGTAACTGTTAAATGAATGCATGTTTTAGAGTCTGGTGTGTGAACAGAGGCCTGCTTCTCCCAGTGACAGCACAGACGAATCACATACCTCAAAAAAGGCAGAGCGCACTCCTGGAGCTAAGAAAGAGAGTGTGTGTCTGGTAAGTGAACTACAGCAGTGACCTCTGTGTTGTTTGCGGCACAGGCATGTGTGTGATGTGCTGCTGTTCCACAGGTTTGTGAACAGACAGGTGAGGATCTCGTAACATGTGAGGGACAGTGCTGCGGCTCATATCACCTTCAGTGTATCAAAGCAGATCGGTTGGCAGAGAAGGTGCTCTGCACCACTTGTACCTCAGGTTAGATATACATATGCAGTCAATGTCGATCTCTCAGCTCTGAGCTGTTGGAACCAGCTTTATTATCGTAAACTAAATCTAACATTTCCGGTAACCAAAATTAAATTATATGCTTAAATATTAGTTAATAATTGTAAACTTATTTCAGTTTATTGCCAAGGTAACTTTTTAATTTGGATTAAAAATGTAAAATGATTTACGGCCAAATAAAAACTAACACTGAAATAAAATTAAACCTAAATAGCAATATTAAAATGAAAAAACGAATACAATAAAAACAGCACATATTGAAATTGCTGAAAATTAAATTTTTTAATTAAATTATGAAAACTAAAAATATAAAAATAAACACCACTTCAAAATATTTAAAACTACAATATCACTGGATGGAACTTCATTGTTTTCTTTG